>JAVSBV010116548.1:0-34975 GCA_033117975.1 Parotocinclus spilosoma
ATTAACCTAACACGCATGTCTTTGGACTGTGGGAGGAAACCGGAGTACCCGGAGTAAACCCACGCAGACACGGGGAGCACATGCAGACTCCACACAGAAAGGAACCAGATCTCTCCACCCTGGGATTGATCCCAGGACCTTCTGGCTCGACGGGTAGCACTGTTGCCTCACAGAAGGTCCTGGGTTCAGCTCCAGGGAGGAGTCTGCATGTCCTCTCTGTGTCTGCATGGGTTTACTCCGGGAACTCTAGTTTCCTCCCACAGTACAAAGACACAAAGACATGTGTGTTAGGTTAATTGGTGTCTCTAAAGTGTGTGACTGTGTGCATGAAGATATGTGTGCGTGCCCTACAATGGATTGTTCCTGCCCTTGCGCCCAGAGGTGCCGGGTGGGCATTGGCTGGCCCGTGACTCCTTGTGGATTAAGCGGAAGATAATAAACCAGCTCATTGCTCTTTAGAAAAAATGTTTTTAGTGTGTGAAGTCTTTCTATTACACTCTAATACTCCAAAGCATGAATTCACTTTTCACAGCAAAGCAGCTCACCAGCAGTAGCTGAACATGGCACATCTTTCTCCATGCTTAACAATGCAAGAGCTGCAGGCATTTCTCTCATCAAAGACGTGCCTGTGGAGCATCACCATACAACTCAAATCATCAGTTAACACAACTGAGCTCAACCACTCTGACCCAAACCTTCCATCTTCTGCCAAAATGTCATCTGTTTTATGTTTTTCTTATACAGCACTGGCTTTTTTGGACATAAAACATTGTGGTAATTGTTTTTCTTAAAAGAATCTTGTTTCCTGAGGTAATTTGCCCCAAGGTGTCTGCGTAAAGGAAAAATCATTGCACCAACAGGATGCAACCAATATTTACAACATCATTAGAGAAAAGAAAAAGTCTTAAAATCAAAACCTCATTATCAGCTGTCATTATCAGGAGGATGCATAGCAGCTTGGCTGATTTTTGCATTAGGGCTGTACAGCTTGAAATCATTAAATGATTAAAAATCACATAATTAATTGAGACAGAAACCCAAGTGTTGCTTACTGTACATTATTTGTTGTTGGGCCAATCCGGCGTGTCATGCAATTGTGTTAGAATTACATGACATATGTAAAAATAAATTTGCCTTGGCTACAGCTTTGAGACAGGCATGGACACACTGTCTGAGCCAATAACCCTGGTGATGTGTGATCTTCCAGCAGTGACTGAATTTCAGAATGTTTCGAGATCAGTATGCTATCATGTTCAGTGAAACTGGGTTACACTAATGACTGGAAAGCAGTCAAATCCCAGTGGAATGAATGGAGTTTATGGGAGGTGACATGGCTTGTGTTTCTCAGAAGTCTGGAAAACAAAGCTCACCTCTCAATGAATGCCAGCGTACTTGTGACAGACACACCACTCCCTCTTGTAATCCAATTTTATATGCATGAGGCGCCACTGGAATCAGGGTAAAGAGCTGATATGTTTGTCCTACCTAATGGAGACACTTGTAATGTGACAAGCTAAACAAGGTCTGGTGATTCAATAGTAGATACAAACATAGAGCACTCTTTCTCTGCACAGTGTTGCTGTCACAGCGATGTTATTATAAACCTTATAAGAATTATATGGCTTCTGTGTTAGATAGCATCCTGATCCTGGTTTAGGATACAGATCAATTCAAATCAATTTCTGCTTCTACAGTAGCAATCAATAGCTGGCAGAGGCTCTGGATTATGTGAAGTAGATATAAATATGAACCATGATATGTAATATTTTATTCAACAGTATAAAAATAGTACAACAAACCAAGGAATTACTGCCTACTTACACTTTTACCTTTGTTAAAAAAAGATTATTTATAGTTATGACTTCACTAGAACACCTACCTAGTATGTATTTAATATCTAATTAGGTTGACCTTTCACACAGTTGGCCTTGCATATATATGATTACTGACCAAAACCCATCTAATATTGCCTCTGTGAAACCCAGAATGGACATTGACCAGACACTGCTGTAGTCACATGGTCTTTTTAGGCTACAGGAATGTAAAATTTAACAATAGGAAAGATACCTACACTTACAAATGCTATTTGCAGCTGGTTCCATATAAGTAGTGAAAAGTCATCCACACATACATAAATAATGTGTCCTAAAAAGTCTCTAAACACATCAACCGAGTTAGAGAAGTCTCTAATCCAAATGTGAGTTTCTGCTCTTAATCTTGAACTCCCACCTCTGCTCGTGAATCTGTATTTCTGATTGGCTGTTCAACACGAATGATACATTGGCGTTTGTTCATTCTGTCTGAAAAATAGATAAATTAGATCAATATTGACTTGGTGTTATTTTGGTTGTGATGGACCATTCTGAACCTGATGTTTGATATAAGCACAACACAGTACAATATCAATAGCATTACAATAAGATTATACATTTAAGTTTAGACATGTTAGTTAGATTTCAAGTGAGTTACAAATGATCCAGTTTTACATGGTACAATCAATGCACTTGTAGGCTGTACATAAGGGTCTTCCCCAAGAGAGCAGCTTGGCAGTGGTGAAACTTGAACCACATATATTCTGGTCAGCCTTCCAGTACCTTACAGCTAGACCAACTCAAAAATTGTTCAATTAAAGAGGTGTTCATATTCCAAGCTTCCACTGTACAATAAATTAGATCTTGTCATTGAAATGTGTATTTGTAAGCAGTGACTTTTCCCTTTGCTGTACAGTCCTCTTTATCAAGCTAACGAAAAAGACCATTAACTCTCCTGAGTCACAGATCCATCTTTTCCCACAAGGACCGTCTCCAAGCAGCTGTCTGAGCCATTGTGGCTGGGGGCTGTATGGGGGATCACCTGTTTCTCTGTAGCTATTCAGAGGAGAGACAAATGGAGAGTAGAGACTATAGAACCTGTTTGGTCCTGAGAGAAATCTATCTCACAGCTCCATGACGCTTGATTTCACTGCACTAATGTGCCATGAAATAGTAGATACCCATGTTATTTAACATATGGTTTAAAGAGAAAGAGGCATGTTAGATGGATATGTTTGTCAATCACACAGGGTCTTAAACAAAGCCATGCACTATGCACAACAAGATAATTAATCCTCAGGAGAAAGGTGATTAGAAGGAATGGAAAGACTTCTCCTAACAGCATACAGAAAGATAAGTGTATGTGATATGACATGTCATCTCGTCGTTTGTGTTTGAGATGTAGAACTAAATTAATATACCAGAGTGTGCTGTTATAGGGAAATAAGCAATATCAGGGCAGTATGGTCTGCGTAATTTACCATTTCGAAGGTTGCTGCACAACCAGCAGGCTTCATGATGACATGCAGCGCCATTCACAACACACCAGGCTATAGCCTACATTAAATAGCACAGGATAAGGAGAGCCTTTATAAAAATGTTTGTGCATTAATTGCTTTATTTCAAATGTATGCATTAAAGCATAAATCAAAGTCTGTATTAATTTTTAATTGGAAACCCAGTAAATTTGGTTCCAGGGTGGTCAAACCTTTTCATAAGACCATATCTACCTTTGATTTATATGCAGCCAGTGCTTTATAGTTCTGTTACTTAAAAGCTGCCCGAGTCAGTATCATGCTGATAGAATAACACCCAATTAGAATGAAGAATTCCACTGCGTGGAGGTCTGATTTACAGTACAGCGCAAAAGCCGTAGGCCACCAATAGATTAGATGTATCGTTATTTTAGCCAATAAAGGTGACAAATCTTCACAGTCCCACACGAGTTGGAACCAAACATAAGGCCAAAAGTATTGGACCGCAAACCAATAGGCCTTTATTGGCTAGGTTAAAACACCTTTATTGGTTAGGTTAATAAGTTAGACAAAACATTTGCATAGCACCATGTTTAGTGTTATATGTACATCCATTTTTCAATAAGACATCACAAAACCACACCCTGCACACATTAAGGTCTGGGCAATGGACTGGCCTGCCTGCAGACATGTCCCCAGCAGAGAACGTGTGGGGAACTGTGAAACGAAAAAATGCAACCATCTGTACAACCCTGTAATGTTGCACATCTTACGATGTGTTATCAGGAAGAATGGAACAAAATAACACCTGAAACACTAAATTGCTTGGTATATTCTGTGCCAAAACCTTTTTAGGTGTGGTGAAAATTAATGGCAGCATTACATGACAAATGCTTTACCATGCCAAATTTTGAAATGTTGCTGTAGTGTTTCAGGTCTGAAATACAGGAATGGTTGTTTATTAACGAATGAACGTTAACCAGACTAAACATGAAATATCCCGGGTTCATACCGTCTGCAATTAAATAAAAGTCAAGGTAAATATAGGAAACACGGTGTGTTTTTATATGTATTTTCCATACTGTAACAACTGGATTTGTTACGAAAAGGGATAACAAAATACAGTTCTTTATAAGTACTGTATAAAGAATTATTTTTATCAATGACAAGAGCATTTACTCGATGTAATTTGTAACTTGTTGAAAAAGAAGATGCAGTGATTTCACACTTCTATTAATAAAACTAATTATTATTCTAGAGTAAAAAATACTGTATGTTCATTAGTAGCAAAATAATACTAATGCTATACCTTCAATCAGAGCTTTCATGTGTCTTTAATTTTCCTCAGTAAATAAGATTTGGTTCTGTTGATTAATCAATTAGTACCTCATTAAGTAGAATGAGGTATGTTGCTATTCATCAATTACTGGACTGCCCTACATGTAGAAATGATGATTATAAGGACATTTGGAGTGATGTCTTGATTTTTTCAGAGCTGTAGTGTATGTAGTGTGTATTAAGGCTCATGGTTAATGAAGTCACTCATTGAAAATGGGCACCTAGGGAGAGGAAAAAGAAAATCTGAAACAATTATGCAACTTTTTTTTGCTTTATTTCCCTCAGTAACTTAGCAGCACAATGTATGTGTGTGTGTGTGTGTTGAGACAGCAGGACTGCTCACCCGAGGCGTCAGCACTGTCGTTGCCATCTGCGTTCCTCTTTATTTTCCCCCTCATCATCCAGACATCTTCAGCTCCAAGACTCCCTCTCTCTTTCATCACACTTTCGCCACGTTTCCATCCATTTTTTCCAATACAGGCTACCTGCGTGGCTTCCAGTGCTCCTCTGGGTGTGGACTGGAGTCGAAGAAACAAAACGTTTACAAAGTGTTTACAGGAAAGGGTTTCCATCATCACCCTTAGTTGGTATAAAACAAGCAGCAATTGCTCTGCTTACAAAAACTAGGGGATATTTCATTATGGGATATTTCATTTTGTAGTATCCCCTAATTTTTGTGAGACGTATAATATCGATCAGTACTGTCAAATGAATATGCTTATTTACAAATAAACAATTAGAAACACAACATGTATACTGCTTTTATTAGTAAGAGCATCTAATTTAATCAAATAAATATTATGTTCACTCCCAGAAGATGTCATCATTTATTCTCTTAAATTTGTTTTCTCAGGAAACCAAACTGACATTCACTTTGAAGAAATGAATTATTTAATATCGTTTTGCATCACATGCACAGGATGAATGATCCTCTGGGCTAGGAATTAAATCTATCACATTTATTTATTAGACACACGCTTATGCAAAAAGGAAACAGTACAAGCCTGGTTTATGCTTTATCAGACATGCTGTAGAGAGCCACATACAAGGAATCTGAAAGAGCCTGTAGTGTTCACGGTTTATCACAACAGTAGAATGCTGGCAGCATTCAAAGATGAAAAGATAGACATTGTGCTCTGAAAAATAAAGTTAGCTAAAATGACTCTTTACAACAGAACTCCTAAACAGCAAGGAATTTCCATTACACATTGAAAAACACAGATGATGCCCCTTGACTACCTGAAGAAAATCTTCATACCCTTAGAAATAGTAACAATTTTTTATACACCCCATAAGCAGAACTCACAAAATAATAACCTGTTTCCAATTTTATTTACACATTTTGCCCATGGGCTGTAAGGTCAGCTCACTTGGAAAAGCTTCAGGGTTCGATCCGAGATGGAGTGGTCTAGTTTGATTAGTTTTCATGTTACCTTGTGTCTGTCATTTAATAGGCATTGGTGCTGAAAGTGACATTAAATAAAGCAAATAATCAAACAAACAAAATTAAAACACGTATTTCACACTCTAACTGGTTGCCCAGGTAATTCAGTGGCTCAAACATGGACCAAACAATACAACTTTTTGTCACAGGAAAATATGTGAAAATTACAGAAGTTCTTAATTGTTTAGTAAAAAATGCAACTTCATATAATCCTATATAATGAATATTATTACTGTTGCCTAATAGAGTTTTAATCCTGGCATTCTATGAAAGATATTAGATGCTGGTATTACAGCTGGTTCCATATAAGTAGTGGAAAGTCATCAACACATACATAAATAACATGTCCTAAAAAGTCTGTAAATACATCAAACAAGTTAGAGAAGTCTCTAATCCAAAATGTGAGCTAACAAGCAAGTGAGAACATACTGGTAAGACACTAAGCTTTCACATGCATGCCTTAATTGACATAAATGGTTTCTGCTCTTAATCTTGAACTCCCACCTCTGCTCGTGAATCTGTAATGCTGATTGGCTGTTTTATTTCCTATTATAAATTATAATCATTTTTAAGCCTTTAAAAAAAAAGACGTGCATTGGACAGACATTAAACGATGCTTATGTGCGCGAATAATCAGCTAGCCATTCATTCTGTCTCAACATAAATTAGAAAAAAATGCACCTTCATATAATTCTATATAAAGATCATTAAACTGTTGCCTAATAGAGTTTGAATCCTGGCATTTTATAAAATATATACAGGTATGCACCATTTAACGTCCATCCAGCCAATGTCCATTTGAGGTCTTAAGAATTATAATAGGAATTAAAAATCTGCCTCAAATACATCAATACAATAAACCAGTATGGGCAAAACCTTGTCTTGAACGTTTTTTTATGTTTCAAATGTTATAAAACATGCTAAATATTTTACCAGTGTGTTTTAATTAATATAAAGTTAAACACAATGACAACAAGACTAAAACCCCCTGAAGCACCGAATAGCAAAGGGCTGTGTAGGTCTCTGATCTACTCTGAGTGCTGTCAAAATACAATATGCACATGTGAAATAATATGAGAATAACACACTCACTAAAAAAAGGTTTAAAAATATATGTTCACTCAAAAAGAGTAGGCTCTTATTCCACCCAAAAATTCATTATTATTATTATTATTATTATCATTATGTTGTAAGGGTATGTGTACAGGTCTACGTCCTTGGGATGTTAAAAGAAAAAATATTTTTAAGCTGATAAATAAATAAATACAGTCGATTCCGGTTAATGGGACCACATCGGGTCGCAATCGTTTTGGTCCTAATAACCGACTGGTCCGATTAAACAAGCATGCCCTATGTTACAAGATGGGACGTGCTATGTAACATATTAAATGTTTATTAAACTTTATTGAGCGTTCCAGTGATTCCAGTTCCAAACGATCTACAACACATGTACAAGTCCTCAACATGTGAAGCATAATACTGTAAAAAACAAGTTCAAAAAAACAAATTCCAGTCAACGTTTAAAGAACTTATCCAGTGTGATCTGATGCGTTCACTTGAACAAAATCAAGAAAGCGGTGGGCGTGTTCACCTCCCGCTGGTTTTGTCAACCAGCAACACTTTTCGGATTTCTTGACCTTTGATAAAAGCATAAATTCTCCTGGGGAGCCCAGGGATCCTCCCATAAATTGCTGATCTGCTTTTGCAGTGGCTAAGTGGCGACTTGTGGCTTTTTTTTTTGTAGTAAATGGAAATGTTAGGCAAAGACCTGTAGCTGGCAGTAGAGGGCGGGGGAAAAACTTGGAGTTTTCGGGTAGTGATACCAGAGACGAAGAGTTTCTTCATGAATATTACATAATGTACACGTTTTTTGGTCCGATTAAGCGGAATTTTGGTCCAAATTAGCGAATAACATTACACATATATAAGAGGATTTGTTTCGGTACTTTAGGATTTGGTCCGACTAAGCGGCTGGTCCCATTACCCGGAATTGAATGTACTTTTAAAAAACAAAAACAAAAAACAAAGCTATAAACATAACCTAAGAGAAATCACTTTATTCTTATGGTCTGTATAAGTGCAGGATCTGGCGTCTTTCAAACACATTTGACCATGCCTGAGGGAAGAAAATCTGGTTGAGATCTCATGTGCTAATGTAGAAACCATAGCACTGTGCTGGACTGACATCCTGCCTGTGCCTTGCATCCTTTAGAATAAACTCTGGACATCTAGTGACCCTTACCAGGAAAGTGGGGTTAAAGGGAGGAAAAGAAAGTTGACTATTCGATACCCTAACCCCAAACAGATGACTGATTTCACCACTGCTACGGCCAAAAGACGAACACAATTTGGGGGAAACGTCAGATAAGTCTAAGTCTGCTTTCCATCTCTAGTCTTTAACATGAACTTTGGAGGACGGCATATCTGAACTTCCTTTCCCATTCCTGAAGTGCTTATCCATCCATCCAAAGGCTTCAGAAGCAAGACATTAACCACTGGCTCACAGAAAAATATAATTAAGATGATCAGTGAAGAGAAAAAGATTAAGCCCAAAAGATGACTCATAAATCATCGCTAAGTCTGGAAAAACAGTCGTGAAATCAGTGAAACGAAAAGACGGAGGCCGTTTCTTAAAAAAAAGAAACCTGTCTTTATTGGTAACTTTTAAGATCAAATTAGCAGGAATAACAGAAGTACTCGTATGATACAACAATATACAATATGGTTTGAAAATCAAGCCGAGACATTTTTTTAAATGCCTCATATTCATTGCTTTCTCACACAAATACATAATACGCACACGCTACATAATATTCCACACACTCTCATTAGTCAGAAGAAGCTTTCATTTAGGATCGATAAGAACACGTACCCTCGCTTTTCATACTCAGGATTGCCTCAGTAGGTCTTTGTGATACTGAGCTTGATTACATGGAATGTGTGAGGGACTGAAGTGTGGGGCCCTCAGAAACGGGTGTGACAAATCAAAGAGAATGGACTGGCAGAGAGAACTGCTAACGTCAGATGAGCTTTAAGTACAAACAACAGAAAACAAAGTCATCAACAAAGCTTGTTAAAAGCAATCAAACATGGAGAGCCTCTTAATCACACACTCGTATCAACACACACTCTAGGGCTGTCACAGTTCTGATTTCCTCTCATCACAGAAAACACAGAACATCTGATGATTTTCCTGGCAACACTTCAACGGATCACGCACGCTGTGCTACAATCGGTTTGTTCAAACTAGCCTTTTTGAAACGATGTTATATTATGTAGATCTGCTTTACAAACATGTCTGGTTTGTACTTGCATGTTATGTCTTTTCAAAAGTCCTTTAAAGGTGGGATATGAAACTCTACCTTCGTTTCTCAGATGTGCAGTCTAATGCCAGCACGGTCAAATTGTTTTGTTTGTTTGAGACGTCAAAGTCTATAGGGAAAAAAACTGAAATATACGACTCAATTCTGCTGTAATTAATGCCTCAAGGTACCAAATCTATTTCCCCCAGGTTCTACCCCCACATTACAATAGCTGGAGTCCTTTGATTATGCTGTCTAGAACCCATGCAGGAATTAATGAGGTACAGGCAAAGCGTGAACTGGTTGGTGCACCAGTCCATATCTCAGAGCTCGGAAGGTGGTCGCTGTTACAAATCAGGTAAGTGGCTTGGCTAGCGTACTGGTCCACAGGGCACCCGGATTTTTGATTCATGTTTGCTCCTCATATAGATTGTGCTAACCAACAAAAGATTTTAGCAGTAGTGCCAAAATGTTACCACAACACTGCTAAAGCAGGTTTTATATTTAATCAGACTTTAGGTTGCACCATATTAAATCTATAGTAAATCAAATAATTCCTCCACCAACCCAGGCCAAATGTACTGTGAAATTTCATAGTCAAACTGTAAATTGCTTGACAGTTTTAATGAGAACTTTCACAGTTTTACTATGAATTTTTGATGGTAATTTGGCCACTTCATGGTTCCACTGTCAAATCTTTATAGTACAACTGTAAACTTGGTTGACAATGAACTGACCATAAATTATTTCACAGTTCTACAATGGATTTTGATGGTAATTTGTTCACTTCAAATTTACGTTTTTCCTGGGAATGGTGGTCCCATTTCAATTAGAAAGTAGCAACCTAAATAGAGAGCATTTTAGGACAGCATAAGAACCCTGCTATAAGAGGACTGTCCATGTTAAAATGCAGCAATCCCATAATTCTGTTTATTGGACCTCAAATAAAGCGAAGCATAGTGGAAAATGTACAAATGTTAAAGAATCAACTGTAGCTACTGTTTAGAGATATAACAAATGTTTGCATTCCACAAGGTGTCAGGTCAGTTTAGAACCGTAGCTTTAATGCACATTTTGGGTTAGTGCAGAAGTTGTGTTTTGTTCAATACAATGTTGCAGGTTTGTATTAATTATAATATTTAAATTAGATTCCAGTGCAGGTAGGAAGCAAAAGACGATTTGATGTGTTAGTGTACGTTGAGGACTCGACATGTTCATATCTACAAAGGAGGCACTGCTGAAAGGGTCCCAATAATTCACAATAATAATATTGATGATAATAATCACATTAATTCTACTCATACGACAACAATGTCGCTTCTGAATCGAACAGATTTTTACCATAGAGCCAATGAGAGCCGATAGGTAGTGTTGGTAGATTTGTTACAAAGTTTAATAAACCCACAGTGAATGTTTAGGAAGATCAAGTAAAAGGAAAACTAGCTATGCTTGCTCACTGTTAGAATTAAAATTAGTGCATCTCTGTATTGAGGCATGCAACTTCATTCCTCCCTGGATCATTTATGGTGCGTTAGGCTACATTTTTGCCATTCTCTATTTTGTTCTTGAGAAAAAAATTCGAGACATTCTGAGCATATCACGTACATCACAGGCTGTTATCCTTCCTGTTTCTATGGTTCTAATGGTGGGATGTATGAGAAGACAATGGCAGTGAAAGTAGGGTTCAAACCAAACTAGTTAATGCAACTCCGTAGCAGAGTAGCGTTTACACTATGATGTCACAAGCCTACAGTGAAAATCTGCCTGGCATCTACATCTGTACTGCTCACAAAAATGATAAATATCCCCTAATTATTGTGAGCAGAGTATTTTTTGAACATGTGATTATTGAAATAAAGTAGCAAGCAATTAATATTTATCAATTTCGACTGATTTAGTTTCAAACACTTAATGTAATGTAATGTTAAACGGGGAAACAAATTTGAGTGGTTTAAGTCAGTAATGTACTTTAGGTGTACTGAAGTCGATGTTGCTGCTTTCTGTACTGTTGTTTAATACATCAGGTAAATCATATGTTGTTTTTTTACCCTGCCAGCATGTTTTGTATTTTTCACAAGTTACCAACAATTTGCTGGACGCTTTACCAGCATAGCCTTGTGAATTCACCAGATAAACCAGCACCAGAGTAACCAGAATAAATCTACTTATTTGTTTCAACATGGAACTTGCCTGTTGTTGCTTTTTGACCACCATGCTGTGTTTTTTGGTAGGTTAGCTCTTGCTTTGGGCTGTAGGCTAACTATGCTAGCATGAGGAAATTGCAAATCACTCCTGTAGGTCACTCTAGATAAGTTTTCTAGCTGAGTACTGTATCTGTAATGGTACTATAACAAAACCTGGTCTATGTATGAAAGAATAGGAACTAAGGCTCATCTACAGTGCTTTTATTAATTGATGTGGTGCATCTTTCTCAAAAAGCTATTATTATTTGGCGTTAGTATTAAGAGATTTAGCATAGTAGTGTTAGTGATTGTTTGAAAAGCGGAAAATAGGGAAAACAATCTATCAAAACAGTTTGGTGGTTGTTACACCGACAGCCCTAGCACACGCAATTATACATTCAGTCGCGCGCTTTTATTCAAACACTCACGCGTGCATGGAGTTCATGCTTTTCCCGAAAGAAAAATGGTAATGTTGTCCGTTAGCTACTCTGACTTGTAGTCATTGGACGACTTTACAGCGACCGATCAGTTCTTCTTTAGCAGTGTAAAGTTTCGCCGCAAACGTCTGCGAGTGAAATCTCCGTATCCGTTGGGCGACTCGTACATTCAAGCTCGCGCAACGATAGAAACATATACAGGAAAACCCCCAAGGCCATGGCTGCATTATATATTAACATATATATCTCTCTACAAACATACTCAGTCACAGCATCTGTTAGTAATAATCTCATGTGGAAATTTCCAGTCGCTCTGCATTTCACATCAGCTTAAAAACAAAACAAACAAAAACCCCAGCAGATTTATACACGGGATACAAAACGTTCTGTATATCCCCGATATTTGGATGGTTTTCCTGAAACTGTTTATTCAGCGATTTCTTTTATTCTTATACAAAACTAAGCTCTGCAGCATTGCGTTGCATCTCGGCGAGAAAACGCTTTATTGGCCGAGTGAGCACAGGCTTTTCGAATTTGCCTTTTCTTGCTGAAAGGGAAGGTGGCTGTGTGCTCGGCTGTCTCGGAACGAGAGGAGAAAAAGAATAGAACTGCCAGTGTGCACTCTAAACCCTCAGTCGCCTCAATAACCACTTTCTCCTGCAGGTCTGGTTAGAGCCTATACCTTATTTGTGGTGGAAAGAGAAAGTGTGTCCATAATGATTCCACTCTTTGTGAGGTGCTTTCTCTATCTGTCTCTGCACTTTACTCTTCAAAGATTGCCGGAAAAAAAAAAGAGTGTATAATGACCCCTCTCTTTCCATATGGGCTGAATGAAAGGTTCCTTTAAGGTTCCTGGGGAAAGAACCCATAATGTTCCCTTTTTGACAACGTCCTTGTACCGCTGCATCTGAAATTTCTTTTCAGTTTCCAGGAAAAGGCGTTCGTAATAATCCCTCCGGAGAAAAGATGGCTTCTCTGCCTACTACCTTCATCCTGTCCATCTTTGTATCTCTCTTTCATTGAAGAGAGCTTCCCTGGGCTACCATCCGCTTACAATCTGGTTCATATAGTCCTCTGTGGGCAGGCGTGCTGTGCCCTCTCCCCCTGCGCCGTCGTCCCGTGCAAAACTATGAAAAGTGGCTCTATTTCGGAGCATCATCCTTTGCTCACGCCTCTCCAGCATGTGCGTGTACTGGTAGCGCTGCAGGAACAGGTCCTTGGCATAGTCGTACAGAAGCATGTCAAGCTCGTTGAGCTCCTCGATACGCTGCACCGTGCCCTCGTCCAGGTCCACGCCGGCCGCGCGCGTGCTGTTAAACTGTACAAATGGTCGAATGAAGCGGAGGCGGAAGGTGCGCTCGAACAGGTACTGTGTCTTGCGCTGGAACTCGGTCAGACCAAAGAAGGCCATGTCGCGCAGGTTCTTCTTGGCCGACTCTAGCAGGAGGCGTGCGCGCTGCTTTTCAGGCAGCGTCGATGCGTTGTAGCAGCCTACCAGGCTCAAGTCGGCCAGCATGCGTACTTGCCGGTTGTTGGCCAGGTTGTACGGGCACTCCATGAACTGCTGGAGGGTGCAGCCTGACCAGTCCGCACCCTCATAACAAGAAGGAAGCTCCTCTGGTGTGGGAGTCCGGCCGTCGCACATGTGCAGGGAGGTCTTCCACGTGGCACCGCGCTGCACATGTCGCCACTCACTCAGGTACCGGGATACCGGGTCCCGCAGCAGCGTGATGTAATAGAACTTCCTAAGGAAACAAGAGAAAAACAGCAGTCAGACCTACAGAGAGCGGCTAAATTGACAAAAATCCACAGTACAGAAAGAACAAATATGTGCAAAGGGGAGAGACGTCAGGAGTTTTTTAAAGTGACAAGTGAAGGCAAGCAGTTGAAGAGTCAGAGAACACAAAACTGGCAGTGCTTGTAAAAATGTTAGAATAAAAGAAGGTTGTAGGAAATCAAGACATCATTTGGACAAGGAAAAACACTATATGAAGAAGAAGTAGAGGATGTCTGGGATTTCAGAAAGCTCACATTTGTGGTCAGATTTCATTTAAACTACAGCGAAACATGGATTCACCTACACAGAATCTGAAGCTTCAAATGTTAGAAATATTAGTCATGCACACAGTCCCACACTAAGGGCCACTTTCTAGAGACACCAATTAACCTAACATGCATGTCTTTGGACTGTGGGAAGAAACCGGAGAGCCTGGAGTAAGCCCATGCACACACAGGAAAGACATGCAGACTCCACACAGAAAGGACACAGGCTGCTCCACCCTGGGATTGAACCCGAGACCTTCTTGCTATAAGGCAGAGGTGCTACCCACTGAACCACCGTGCTGCGCAGGTAAATAACTAATTATCTACATATCGCCTTTTAACCATTTTAAACGTTTAAGTAAGTAAATTCAGCTTGGTGTTAAGCAACAGCAGTCAAATGACTGATGCTTTGGCACTTTTTGGTCTACGTAAGTGAAGCCTATACAGCACTCCATTTCCATTTTGTATTTTGTGCCCTTAAAGCATCTGTTTGCAACACAAACTGTAACATAGTTTCTACTTTTGCATGTAGGTAGTGTTAAGTAATTCAGCATTTATGAAAAGTATGTACCCAAAACGCCAAATATCATACAGTAAAAAAAACATGCCAAAACTCTTAATTTGACCAATTGTTATGGGTGCAACGTCTGGAGAAAGAAGAAATTTTATTTCCAATCATTTAATATTCTTAAGACCTTGGCATATGTGTACATGAAAAAAGAACAAACTGGATAAACAGCAATACAGCTAAAGCCAATTTAGAATTACCATCAGAATGACAAATTAAAAAGAGGTCTTCCAAATAAGAGCCACAATAATAATCTTTCAGCAGTACAATCGCTATCTGCTAACACCATAACACTGTACAGTATGCAAGCTAAAAATAAACATATGCCATGAGCCATACTGTATGATGGAACAGTAAACAAGTTCAAGCTGCAGGGAACAAAACAAGCCGCAGTCTCTGAGACAGATGCAGATAATAAGGCAACACCTTTCACCAGAAGCCAAAATATGACTAAAACCTTCAACTAGCACCTTTCAGTGAAACCTGGCCACCGTCAGGTGGAACGCTTAGCCATTCTGCTTGCCATAATACTGTTAGAAGGATCAGAATGTGGTGAAATAATGGACCTATTATTCCGAATAGGTATGGGTAATTCACATGGGCAGGTATGCAGCCTAGCACAATTTGGGGGCAGGGTGTGCCATTGCTCCACAGCACCTTAAAGGAATTTTTACTGATTAATTGATTCCAACATACTAATTCGTGGAACTACTTTCAACCCAGTGTTGTTCAGGCATTCGTTAATTGGGCCGAAAAATCTGTAATACCTCTTCCATTAAAGTTGCCTTACTGGTACACAGTCATGTGTTCAGTTTCCATCTGATTTTTTCAGTGAGCATTACAGTATAGTCTTCAATTATAAATTAATAATTTCTAAAATAATTTGGGTTGATGATATGGTTCGGCAGTCTGCGTGTGCCACACTAATTGTTTTGATCAGGAGCTGCTACTGATTTGACAAGACCAGTGGAGGCAGGTGGTTTCAGTAGTGTCAGAGTGTCTGAACATCACAGTGTGTTAATCCACCCTCATGTTAAACCTTCACTATGATAATGCAGCACGTCACATGTCACAAGTCATGACTGAATGGTTCATGGAACATGACTGGGGTTTCATTGCTTCAGTGACTACATTCTGCAGGTAAAAATGGCTTTGATGCTCTAATCCGATATTTTGACAGGTTATACCATTTTTAAAACGTGGCCTCTATTTACCAAAAGCGCCAACTGGTCATGTTCTTCTTCAAAGAATATGAAGCAGGACACTAATTTGAACAGCCCACATTGCTAAGCAGTGCTCTGTGTGGGACTGTTGTGGCCCAACAGTTATGGACCAGAAAGTCTACGGTTCAAATTCCACATTGTCAAAGCTCCCTGTCCAAGGCCCTTAAGCCACAATTGTTTGGATTGTACGAATGTACCAGATGGACGTTGCTCTGGATAAGAGCATCTACTGAATTACTAAATGTAAATGCTGCAGAAAATCCGCAAAATGGCCACTTTGCCATTTTATATAGGACACATATCGGATAGGATTTGGTACCTGCTCTATAAGTGGCCCAGTTCACAAACGTGGTTTTATTGCGTTTTTTGCTGCAAAAAAAAAAAACTTGTGGATGAAAAAATGTCATGGCATTGGACAAAGACTCCAGAAGACAGGTGAATTCTGAGGTCTACAAAAATGGGTGCGCTCTGACATTCTAAAGCGACAACATAAATCAGTTGTCATGGCCTTCACCCAGTGGTGACCCTGACCTTCCATCACTCCTCCTCCTGCCTGAATGCTCAGTGATGCACATCTTGAAACATCATCACAGAAGAAAAGAAGTCCGGCTCATTCCTGAGCTTGGAAGTAATCAGAGCTGCCAGTAACTGGACACACTAAAACATTAATAAAATACATTGGACAGGGGGATTTCCTAATCTCGGGAAATTCTAACATTTTATTTCTGAACTGTATCTGTTGTATCATCAAAATAACCTTAACCTCTGATCATCTTTAGTACTGTCGTAAAGTTTTGATAATGGCACAAATTTGGGTTTTTACAAAGTTTGCTGCTGTTTGTTTGAGAAGATCTTTATCTTTATATCTTTATATGTTATATATCTTTATTATAGCTTTATATAGATCTTTATATGTTATAATGAAGCACAATCAGCATTCCATATGAGTACCTTAACCACTAGCCTACCACCATCCCATGATTTCCACTTAAAGGTGCAATAGTCAATGCAAATATACTGTAGATTCATTGGAGAATATCAGAAGAACAAAAGTCATTTGGAGAATGTCTGAGACTGTGGTGCTATTGACCAGAAGGTTCCTGAACAAGGTCCTCAACCCTTCAACCTCAACATTACTTAAATTGTAGCATTTAAGTTGGAACATTTAAATACCACTTTTAAACAGGGAACATTGCTTAATGCTGTACATGTAAATGCCAACTGTGTGTCGAAATGAAGACCATGGCATGTATAATCTGATACACAATTTGGGCAAGGAAGGAGAGCATAGCTAAGTTTGAACATAAATGTCAAACATATTTAGTTAACCTTCAACATTTTTTGATATATCATGTGTTTCATTTAATGAACATGCAGTTTGGAATGTTTTTCTTTTAATTTCTGCAAATACAGGGTGAAATTAATGCACATTAGTTAATTAATGGATATTAATTATGGAACAGTGATGTGATTTATGAGGAGTGAAAGTCATTTTATGCTTGTCAATTTCATATCAAGGGTACGACAGGTACAAACTGTAGCAGCTACAGTTGTGACGAGAACAAAAAAAAAGTTAAACAAACAGACTTCAAGGACGATTTGTATCATTGATTTCACCAAACGAATATGCAATTTAGGGTGTTTTTTTTCTTAAATGTGCAATACACGGGGCAATGTCTATAATAAATATATATAATTTAAATCCAGTGTTGAGTATGAAGAGTGAAAGTTATTTTGGGTGTGTCAGTTGTGATTAGAAATTTTAACATTTCAACACCGACATCAAGAAGGATTTGGTTCACTTTCTTTAACCAAACAGGTTCAAATGCAGGATTTGGCTAAACAAAAAAATCAAAAACAAAGAACATACTCATACCACGTCAATAACACAAATTGATGACAGCAATTGATGACAATGCTGATTTTTAATTAAATTTACTTCTAGATTTTTCCATTTGAAAAATTCTTATATATAAATGAGATTAAAACAAATGGGCACAAATGCGCATTTACTAGTATTTAAAGAAGTATCAAAGTCTGATCTTCCCAACACGTTTGTGTATCATGGAACAAATAATGGAGATTTCAGAAAAGGAGTTGTTAAGGAGTAGTGAAAATACTTTTGCTTCTAATAAATATGTAAATCATGTTGGATAATTTTCCTCAATAAATAAATGACTAAATATAATATTTGTGCCCCATTTAGTTGAATTCAGTTCTGTCTCTTTAGTTTCGATTGTGTTTCAATGGTGTTTTAGGTCAGATTTATGCAAGAATTTATAAAATAATACAAGCTTTACAAATTTTTAAGCACTGCATCTTTAAATTATTAGACCAAAATAAGTGTATCACCAACCTTCCTGTTATGATGTTATTTTTTATTATACTATAGTGTTATTTTGTTTCGCACATTATTTATGTGAAATTTTTGCTTATCTGTTAATGAATACTGTTCAGATGCCTTAAGTTTTGTAGACATATCTATTAAATACTGTAACCGCAGACAATCTGTAATAGTCTGTGTGGAAATGATGGACAAAGTAATGTCTGCACGACTTGTTTGTGTAACGTCCAGCTTCCTTTAGTCCCCAAAAATATTCAAACCCATTATTATTCTTGGAGAAACTGGTCTTTTTGTCTTAATGCCACAAACACACACGACATCCCTTAACAGCAGTGCAAACTGATACTTATATCTATAAGTGCTTGTTTATAGGGTTTATAGGGATGTCTGCTTGATAAACAGTAAGTTATAAGCCCATAATATGCAAGCACACCTATCTAACACTGACAGTCCCATATTTTAAATGGCAAGTTTTCATATATATATAGTAATTGGGGTCACAAAATTGTGTTTCAACTCAAGGATTTCTGATGAAGATTATATCAGGGTTTTGTGCAAGCCAGCCAGGCTCTTCATCAAAATGGTAAACCATTTCTTCACTCACTGTGTTTTAGGAGTACAGTTTAGGACCTGACTGCCTAGGTGGAAACATTTGGAGTCACTGAGGCATTTAAACAATTCTGCTGCATCTTATTTGTCTATGGAGATCCCATAAATGCAGTTTTTTTTCGTGTAAATCTGGGAGCAGTGTAAGCAGGGTAAAGTAACAGATCACGACTTGGGAAATGTGTCTACATACTTTTGGCCACATTATGAATTTCCACTTGAACACGTATTGGAATTCATTTTTACTTGGTTTAATCAGATCAATAATCAAAGTTAAACTGAAGTTGAATTAGCCTGTCAGCTCTGGTGGTTTCGTGTTAAGAGACGGATGCTGAGAACAGCAGTTTCTAGCAGTCCTATTTTGTATTCTTGTGGAGCACTTATGGAATGCTGCACTGGACTGTATGGGGTTTGCCAATACCTGTTCAAGTATGGGTTAGATTCTTTCCTTTTAAATCTGCTTCTTATATAGTTTATATTTGAGTCATAAATTGTATTTTATCACCAAGAGCAGTTGGTTCCAGAACCAGAACCAAACCCTTCAAGAATGACATTTTAGGGTTTTTTGACATTTTTTTTTCTTGGTGCTGATGTCACTTACGTAGTAACAATTGTTAAAATACACTGTTCATACAAAAAAAAATCCAAATGAAATTTCCGAAAGTAGTTCATTTTCAGTAATACATATATATGAAGTGCAACAAAAATGTCAATTTAACTCTAACCACTGAGCAATAAAGAGTAGTACAGCAACTTGTAGCAGCACAGAAACGGAAGAAGGGTTTTATTGATGAGGCCAATGGCCTGAGGGAAGAAGCCTAGCAGGTGGCATTTCTTCCACAGCCTTACAGCATTTAGTCTCGCTGGTGGGCAGGTGCTGGAACAGAGTGCGTTCAGGTTGTGTGCGCTTAACACTTTTCAAGCCTCTTTCTTATCCAAGCTGAGGGAAGGTTTGAGAGAGATTAGAGCTTACAGCCAGCAGTTTTATCTGCACATCAATGCAATTCTGCTTAGATTGTGTTTAAAGCAGAGGTGCCTAATATTTGAGATGAACCCACTATTTGACTAGTGTTCTAGATTTTAGACTCTCTCATAGTTCCTGAACGCACCTATCAAACCCTGCTCCTCATACACTCACATGGAGCCACCCCTTAAGTCAAGAGGAGGAGAAGTGTCAAGAGTCTTCTTTGTACAAGCACTGGTGATGGAATGAACTCCCTCAGCTGTCCGAATCAATAAGAAATGTGCCCTAATTAAGGGTGCATGTAATTGTAATTATACAAGAATTTCACCAGTAAAGGCATACGCCATTTAATGTCCACACAACATTCTGTGAAACCGGACGTTGAGCAAAACCGATGTTTACCGGACTTTATCATAGTCGCAAAGCCTATTCAGGCTACTGTTAAATGGTATTTTACCGGAAACCGTATAAAAAAAAATATATGTGAATGCGGGAGAGATACCGTTCTAACTTGGTTGATGTGCTGAAAGACTTTTTTGACTCATGTTTACGTGGTTTACGTGTATGACATTCTGCCTCTTATTTGTAAATATGTGTAGGCTCTTTTTCATCTGGCTGATCTGCCATGTTTTTCACAATACTGTCTATCGATGCCTTTTTCGGCTTCCATCAGATCATTTTCAGCTTTCCCCTACACAGGGTCAGTAAAGTACTTTACTGCATTTTCTATTAGTATTGTGATTTTCCATATATTAACAGATGTTTAGAACCCTTTAGGCTTCAGATGATGCTTAGATGGAAGTTTTCCATTCCTATCTTTGTCAATGCAGCCAAATGTGTGCTAGAGCAGAGAAAACCTTGGGATATGAATGCTGTTTTCAGCTGAAGAAGAAACCAAAGGACTTTGGAGGACTGGACGCACTGAAGTGTATGGACGTAGTTTATGAAAGTAAAAGTGCTTGCATTAGTGTGTTAGAAGCTCCTCTCACAACCCCACTGAAGACAGAATGAGCTATTAGTCTGCATTTGCAGGGTGGCATCCCCACCTTTTAGCAACATGACAAGATGGATGTAGTGGAAAGCCACTACACAGCAGCCCTTTATTTAACAAACCATCTCAGAAAGTACACAAACCCAGAACTACGACAAACTATTCAGCTCACTGTGAGCAAGAATACGAGAACATGAGGATGAATTATGTCATGGAGTATTTTGTAGATAATTGTGAAAATAAATTAATGTTGGTTAAAATGCAAATGAATGTGAATTTCTGACTTCTTATGAGTTCTGCAATTCCAAGACCAACTTGAGCACTAACTGAACTCCTCTTAACAGCATGTACTGCTGACACCAGAAATATCAGTTTATAAGAAAACAACAAGTCAACAAGAGAAGTGCTTTGGATTAAGTCGACCTTTAGCAAAAACACTGCTAGCTTATTTGAATTTATGCCGACATGAATAGGTATTTCCATTGGCAATGTCCAGGCTGTCTACCAGATTTGTTTCGAGGCTACCTGTCTTACTGGGGACACACAGAGAATTTAGAGAGGCACAGTTGACCCCCTATACCAGCCAATCAGTTGTAGGAGCGGGTAGGTACTGCGGATAAAAAATAAGCCTGTTAAACACCAAATAGATTAAGGATTTAACACTTAAATGGGTGTTACTCTGCCATCGATGAAAAATTAAGAGCAAATTAATTAATGAAACATTTTAATTGCATTCATGTTGTTTACACTAAAAGTAACTAATTGTTAAGTGACTACCTTTGAGGTCTAAAATGTAATTTTTGTAGTTTATACAATTAAAAGTGACCAAAAACATACAGTAATGATCTTTATAGCTTGCATGCAGGGTGGCTGATTGTCTTTTAAATATTTGCTAATGGTAATTATCCATGCAAAAAGGAGAAAAGAGAATGGTTCTTACTGAAAGCGTTGGGAAAGATACTGGGGCATTATGGGAAATGTAGTGCCAGTAGAGAATTTGCGTTTTGAATCTTATAGTTCTGCTCAGCAATCCAGGACACGTTCGACTATGACTTGGACATGCTGGAATGCAGTACCCAGCGCAGTCACATGGTGGCAGAGTGCACATATGAAGTGCACAAGTACGGAGCGAAACGGCTGCTCAAAACCATCGCAGCCCAGACAAAGCAAAAAGCCTGTGCAGCATTCTCGTGCGTCTCATAATCAGACTTTTTTCATAACAGTTTGGTGAAAAAGAAAAGGAAAGAGTAAAATCAAGGCTTGCAAGAGACGTGGAATTAATTAAAACACTAAAACATCAATTAATTTAAGCACTGGAATGAATGTTAACATCAGCTGGAGGTAAAGAGCCAGTGATCCTTCAATTTCCTTATGGGATTAATAAAGTTCTAATAAATATTATCTATAATATAATCTAATAAAATGTTACACATGAAAAAAAGTGACAAGACACAAAGGGCTAAACAGATACAGAAGCAACACAGGCTGTTTTTAAAATGAGAAAATACATCTGATTCTTTTCTTTGTAAAACAGAGTCCATAATAAAATGAAATCAAATCGGTAAACCAAAACTGAACCCCAATCTTAACACCTTTCCTTCACCCTTCCAGCTTCTTTATTAACCCGAATAACCCTTAGCATGCCCAGGGACAGCCCCTTGAGCCCATTATGATTATCAAGCTGGAGTGTCTCAGCAAATTCAGCTCAGCTTTTTAATAACTTCGCTCTCAGTTTCCATGGTGATTAAACTCAGGTACACGCCCCTGCAGACTTGAAGATTCTGATCTACACAATAAGATGGTAATGGCTGGCCTGTCCATTCTGAATCACCGGTCAATACTAATAACACCCAACTGTGGGCTTATTAAGGAAGCCGGACCTAAGGCACGGCCCTGAGGCACTCCAGACACTAGACAGTGGTGAAGCATACTGACATAACGTCTTGGTGCAAAAGATCTGTCTTGATCTGCCTGATCTGTAAAAACGTATCAATTAGACTAACATGCAGTAAATACATTGTGCACGAGTCAATAACACAACAAAATGTTGCTGTACTGTGTGTGTGGGGTATGGGATTTTGTTCATTATTTGGGTGCGGCTAAATATTCACACGACAAAGATTTCATTTAAGTAATAGTTAAATGATTCGGGTTGGTTTGTTCTGCATTTGCTGAATGCATAGCTCGTTATCTACGGCTGAGAAGAGAGAGTTTCACAAGTGTAACAGCGTTAAAACTAATTATTTTTTACACCCAACCTGGCGCACTATTACATGCACTGACACGACCAAGCCCAAAGGAGATTCTCCTCCTTCTCCCACTGAGCAGAACTCATTTGAATCGCTGATGGCGTGGACGGTCAGTTGTTCTCTGTCTTGACCAAAAGGATTTGCTGATTCAAACAGTCAGGGTCTCTTACTCTTAGTCAGTCACAGGCTGCTTTGATAAATAACCCCTAATGGCTATTTGCTGATTTGCTGATATTAGAGCCAGACAGCTTTGGGTCCATGCCAAATGAGTGCGATTACGAAGCACACATGCAGCAACTGAACTGAATGAAAGCATCAATTCTGTGCAGTAACCAGTACTCTTTCATTCACACTAAAAATCATGATAATCAATTAAATTAATAATCATACCATAGATGGATTTCTGCAGTTATCGGATTATTTAAGTGGTCATGTATACAGCATACTCCGATCTAGAAATCTGATTCAGAATTCTGGTTAAAAGAGCTGAATTTTAGCCAATTAATCTGATTTCTCTCAGCATGTATATCAGTCACCCGATTTCAGTCAGTTTTCAGTCTGCGCAGGCTCGAGGCATAACTGGCACAGTTGCCAGGTCCACTTACTTTAAGGATTTGGCTTTAAATCGGGTGCTTTTTTCATTGACTGCACCGTTTTTCCCCATGGAATCTGGTAACCCGGGAGTTAAGGGCGCCAAGAAATTAAAGCAAATAAAACGACTATCGAACACTGTGTTTAGACTCCGAAATGAAGAGTATACACTTGAAAATGATGCCCTACAATGGATTGGCACCCCATCTAGGGTTGCTCCTGTCCTTGCACCTAGACCCCGTGGCCCTGTGTGGATAAAGCTGAGGATAATGAATGGATGGACACTTGAACATAAAGAAATGTGATTATTTCATATTTAATAAGTTTGAAGGTTATGTCACATATTTCCGTGAGATTATTGGCTGGCTGCAAAGTAGAAATCTGATTATTTCCAGTGTCAGATTAACCTGGAGGTTTCCCGTTATCCCGTTGTATAAATAAACGTGCATGTATACTTTGTGATTAGATAACTGACAACATCAGATTTTCTATAGTTATCCAACCATGTAAATGCACACAGTGACACTCTGGCTTTGAGATAAGCCAGTTCCTGGTAACAGCAGTTTCTAAGGACCTGGGTTGGAACACATGGCTCCCTGCAGTGGAGTGGCATCCTAAAACTCAACGCCTGTTATGACAATAGAGAATGTTTTGGATGTGTAAAATGTGTCCTCAACCTTACTTTAGTGAAAACATCTAGAGAGATTATGTAGTTTTCTATCAGACCTGCTTAAAACCAGTAGAATAGAATACTGGACGATCAGAGTGGGAAAAAGTGAGATGAAATGGACAGAGATATAATCCCTCCCACACACATACGGATCATACATCTTTATTGGTCTGCTCATTTATGCATTCCAATTCCAGCATTATCTCCCCATGCAGAGTAAAAATTGGGGAAGTGGAGCACGGGTACATTATTTATGTGTGGAAAAGAGAAAGCCAGCCAGCTGCCTCTGAGTTTTCTCAACCTGCTAGTGCATTCTGGCCTAGCATTCCGGCTGGCAAATAGCCTTTGAACATCCCCAGTGGATTGCATTTATGAGTGCACACGAATAAGGTGCCACTTGCTCCTCTGCACACTGCCGAACACAATGGCGGCAGCCTAGAATGCATCAGCCGTCCTTTCAGCCTGACTCTCGATAGCGCAGGGCTGCCAAATGTACGTGATGCTCTGAAAACCTGGCTGAATATGTCCTACAGGCCCAATGTTATACAGCCTAGAGACTTTTTGTCTGCATTTGCAAGGAAGGCCACTCAAAAAGAATGCAACACTCCCTCCGCTTTGGAAAGGGCCCACTTGAAAATCCATTAGCGCTGAAACGTATCCTTATGAGGAAGTCCTGAGTGTGGTTGTCAGCTGTCCTTGCTTTAGCTCAACAATGAGGCAGCTTAGCAAATGCAGGCATTTGTGTAAACTCATTCCGGCGCAAATGCATGCAAAAAAACAAATACAAACAATCTGGCTGGCTGTTGACGGCGCAGGCTGTTACTTGGGTTACCATGCGGTCAAAGCCCACCCAGATTTCTCATTATTAATAGTAGAGGAGCGTGATATGGACCAAAAAATGACAATTATGTAAGTTGGGATTTCGTACTGATAATTAGATGATACTGTGTGTATAACTACTATAACTGGGAGTGTATAATATAATAACTGGGAGTGTATAATTTGGGTTCAAAGTACTCAAGTGTTATTTTTTTATTATCTCTCAACTACACAACTAGCCCCGTGTCTTTAGTTTTGTAATTGGAAACAGTGTTTATGTCTTACCATCTGCTGCTTTTCCTGTCATAAGGCATTTTTGTAGAATGGTCCCACTAAGGTTTGCTGTGTGTTTTTTGTGTTGTTACCTTAGCTGTTTTTTGACTCTCTTAAAGAGCAAACTTTTTTTTTTTTTTTTATACATAGTTTGCAAGTCGTCTGTGGAGCAACATCATCCTTTCGAAGACAATCTACCTACACACGAGTGTGGCTGAGCCAATTAAAACTTGATGGTGGTGTCTGTATTTTGTCTTCTGGTTCAGTTTGTTCACTAATTTTTATATCTGTCATGAGTTTTAAGGAGGAACGCTAGCTTGATTTGCATGGGGCTGCGGAAGCCTAGCGGTTAAGGTACTGGACTCTGGTCCTGGGTTCAAACCCCACCCCTGTCAAGCTGCCAAGGTTGGGTCCTTAAGCAAGTTCCTTAACCCACCATTGCTTGGACTGTAAGACTGTACGAGTTGTAAGTCGCTCTGGATAAGTGGTAAATGTAAATGTGCATGCAAAGTAAGCAACATATTTGATGACCCCCATTTTTTGCTACAATGACAATGAAGACTTTTATTGTATACAATACATATCTAAGCCTACTATCCAACTGTTTTAGTTTACTATCCTTAATAAATTGAGTATATTCTAAGAATAAAACATGATCTTCTAGTCCACTGGTCATTTAACCCAACAATTTAAAAAAATTGGTTGTGTTAATGTGAAAGACGAGAAAACAAATATAATCAACATGCTCAAATTGCCCAATATCAACTGAGGTTTTTGTGTGTTTATGCTTTCTAATGAATGTTTATCATTAAAGTTAATTACACTGAAAATGGTCGTCTAGTTGCCAAATCGAATTACCCGTTGACGACTGATGGCTGTTGGGTCAAAGGTAATTAACACTAACGGCACGACAGTTGAACCCTGTGCATTTCTGGCTAGATGCCTTTATGGCCCCCACCCATGCATTCTACAGAGAAGTTGTGTTACTGATCTCTGTCAGCACCACTAATAATGAGCAAAATAGAGAGGCAGGGAGGCCAATTAGATTACTCCAGCTATCAAAGATGCCAGGAATGTTTAGTCTTCGGAAAAAATCAGACCGATCCAGAAGCAGATGTTATTTTGTAAAGTCCACACAATAAAAGGCACTTTCTGACATGCCGGAATGCAACGGTAATTCATTGGTAAGGGGTTACGTGTGAGTGCAAGCAAAGTTCTCTCACAGCAATTTAAGGAATGATACTGAGTACAAACCATGGGCGTGCGAGGAGAACAATACCAAAAAACACACAATGACACCTTTTATAGTGGGAGATTTATAGAGCCAGAGAGAAGCTTAAGGTCAATTATGAGGATAAACAGATAAAGACAGTGTCAGTTCAGGTGAGTCAGTTCATATAAAGTATAAAGGCACACTGAGTCAGTTTTACATAATTTCTCACATTAAAAGGAATATTTTCACTCATGACAAAATAATCACTCGCTCGCTTCCATACCCACTTTCAATTCAGGGTTTCGGGGGGTCCGGAGCCAACATGATGCACAGGGTTCAAGGCTTGAGCCATGCCTGGGCAGAGTGCCATCCCAAATGCATGGGGCATGCACACATCCTCATTTAGTCACGCTGGGACACCAGTTGCCTAATGCATGACTTTGGTGTGTGGAACGAGTGTCCATGCAGACATAAGGAGAACATGCAAAATCTATACAGATAGAGAAGTGCCATTTTTCCAGGGTGATTAAGGACAGAGCGCTTAAGGTTCCAAGTCAAATAAAAGTAAATAAAATAGGTAAATAAAAGGCCCAGCGGCCATGTCTGAGGGAGGAGGATCCACTCATGTATCATCACATTTCAGTATGCCAAATTAAACAAGTTAGTTTTTAGTATTATAGTGTATATTCCCAATATAATCTTAGTGCTGGGTGATATACTGGCTTAACTGGTATAGGAAAAAAAATTGCATAGAAACTATATATATATATATATATATATATATATATATATATATAAATAATTTTTTTTTATATCTATTATTATTATTTTTTGAGTCAGATATGTATAACAAGGAATATTTCTTTTTTTATCTTTTTTAATGTTTAAAATACATTGCAGTTTACACAATAAGCACTGCTTACACAATAAACACGACATACAGATGCCTTTATACGTTTAGCAATTATGTGCGGCGACGTAAGCTAAGTAATCTAAGTATATATGATTTCAAAAATTCTTTAGTTTATGTTCGGTGTACTCCTGACAATAGAGTAAGCTAAAAACCTATATAAAGTCTCCTCAAACAGGAAATTAAAAACACTATAAAACCAACAGAACCGGGCTATTCCTTTGTCTTAAAAATCGAACAAAAGACATTGATGATAGTGCTGGGGACTGCCAGAGAGTACAATGGACAAAATGAGATGAGCAGCTGGCTGAAAAAACACACACACGGTGAGCTAAAAACAGACCTCATTCCTCCTTCTGTTTGACTTTGGCACTATGTTTCATCCCAATAAATCACAGCTCCTTAAAAAGTGCTCTCAGTATGATGGGGTTCATCTTCCCTGAACCAGATGGTTCTTATACTACACAGGTGAGAGCACTCAGGCACAGAGAGAGAGTGAGAGAGAGGGCAGAGTCCAAAAGTGTGCTCTCATTATCCCAGAGTTACCCTCTACCCCTCTGTCTTTTCCTCTTTCTGACCCTGTTCCCTTTGTCTTCCCCTATCGGTCTTCCTGCCTCTCCCTTTTCTGCCAGATAGTGATCTGGATCCTGTTCCAGCAGAAGCCCATATCCTCAATATAAGGATCTCAGTAAAAGGACAGAAGTAACATGTTTACTTTATACAGTTGGGTCAGTGGCTCAGGGGTTAAGACTCTCTGAGGTTTGTGAGTCTAAGCTGCTACTGTTAACCTTAAACCATCTACTTGGTTTAACTTAACTAGGTTATTCTGAATAAAGGTGTCTGCTACGTGCTGAAAACGTTATGCACCATTCAAGATGCCATAGTTTTAGTTAAAAAGTCTAAAGTCTAAAGCATTTTAGAACTAAAAACAACAGACCATCTATTGGTGTGACCCGGGGGCACCCTAGTCTACATGACACACACAGACCAGGCCCCCACACCAAGGCAAGCTGGAACACAAACAGAAAATACTGTGCAAAAGTCACAATTAGATGTGTTGTTTTAGCAATGGTATATAACATATTGTCAAGGACGGGACCCTAAAATTTTAAACTTCAAACTGGATTTGTTACTCCACAACATTTCCAATGATCCTCATTCCAAATTTTTGGAGCTTTGGCACATCTCAGACACTGAAAAAGTGGTGTCTTGGCTGCTACATATTCCAAAAGATTTCTAATAAAAATAAAAAAAAAGCATTTTCGGACTGTTGATGGGTCAGTGTGGCATCAATAAAACTAACAGATGCCGCTATAATGACACATATAGAGAAATATTTGCTATAAAAATAATTTTATATGATCACTATATATATCATTGCTAAAACAAAAGTATGTCTGATCTAATGTTGTCCGAAGACTTTTGCACAGTACAGCACAGCTGGATTTCTGGTAGCAGGATACTCCGACTGTTTTTCCAGGACCCAAGCGTTATTTGTACAGGCGTCTGATCAGGGAAACAGTTAGAAAACCCACTCTGGTCAAAAGTTCTGAGGTACCTCAGTTTGCAGCCACTGTCCAAGTCACTGGTGAATTGAGGTTTGAATTGTGTTATGGAATGGTCAGGTGCATGTAATGACTACAACAATCAGTGAATCTCAGGGTGGAGGTTGGGTCTGTGTATCACATGACACAGACTAGGATTTTCTAAACTTTTCAAAACCTTTAATCGGACATTAAGCAACGTTTGCACAAGACTCGTTTTGGGAAAGTGTGGATCTGGTATGTTCAACACACAGAGAAGGAAAGAATTGCGACAAAATGTACAACGTTTAAATCAGGAAGGTGTTGTGCATCATTTTCAGCACTAATAATCACACAGGAGACTTCCAGGTGGGGGCTATAATTTTGGAATGTGTGCCACTTCAGAGGAGGTGCAAATCTGGAACCCCTGCTGTAATACAGAACACACCCTGTGGTGGTATAATGTGTCAGATATCATCGAATAATTCCAGGGAATCACAGTCATGCTGCTCATCCAACTGTGTGTTAAAGACCCTGGTTCTGACTGAGAAGTGGTTGGATGCAGAGCTGCGAGTCTCTTATATATCTACTTTGCTGCCGTGTCTACAGCTAACAGGCCATCCAATTACCCTGGTTTTCTTATCTGGATGCCCTGAACTTTTTTTTTGGAAGAAATGCCCAATTCCAAGGGTGTCAACAAGGCATGAGAGAACAGGAAACGCTGAGCAGATTTGTGTCGAAAGTGATTTGTTGACAGTGGTGGCTCAGCCCAATTATAAGTTGCTCTCGATAAGGATGTCAGCTGAATGCTCTAAAACACTGTCCAAAGTGTGTGTAAAAGAGAGACAAGCACTACGTTCAAGTGTGTATTCAGACTCTCAGCTTGAAAAAGACATTTTAACAGGCTTCGTTCTGCTCCAAACTACCATCGCAAATTGGAATAGCCCAAAATTAATAACACTTAAGAACTTAACAAGGCCTAATGTGCAACCAAAAGCAACCCCAAATATCTTGCACACATACCTCATTATAAACATTATATAGCACAAACATGCCTAAAGAGAACTACATTTAGAGCTATTTTTTCTTTATACGTTATTGTGTCTTTATAAGAGTTTACGGACACCCAAACATTTTTTTTTTTTTTTTGCTGTGACAGCCTGTGCGAGGTCGGGCACTGATCGTGGACAAGAAGTTCAGAAGGGCTCTGTACAAGCCAGACGATCTCCATCAACATTGTCAAACCATTACTTTGTTTTTAAGACAGAAAGGCAAACAGCTGAACTGACTTGTTAGGGAGGTGAAAACCTCCAAAAGTGGTCTTTAGTGGTGGTGCAAATGGACGAGGAGAGTCTTTTTGATTTGGACCATATGTTCTTTCACCACCTTCTGCGATTGTATTTTTGGAATGCCATAGGGTGGCGTCGACTGACCAACTGTCGAATGTCATGGCTCCCCAAATCATCACACCAGTAACTGGGGCAATGTGTCGTTCCACAGCAAATGTAGGTCACCAAAAGGCCTCACTGCTCACAAAAATGAGGGGATATTTCAAATGAATACAAAGAGGAGCCCACAAGGGACAATCTGATCCTTTTCATGCCCCATCACTGTCAATACTTTGGCAGTCTTGGATGACCGTACACCCTACTGAACAGTCAATGTGGGGGCACTCTCGTCCAGTTTAACATGCTTCTTTCTCTTTATCCCCATATATATTTCACTTGTTACACAATTGACTCGTTTCTTATTTGATAATCACAAACTTTCATTGACTTTTTATATGGCTTTCTTGCTATCCAAACTCTATCTTTCCAAACCATTTTCTTGATCAAATTCAGTTCAGATGGCAGGAGTTAGACTGTACTGAAAAGTTAAAACATGTAATTATTTGCCACTGCTAAAAAAGTACCACCAGTTCAAAGCTGGCCTCCATTACAGAGCAGACAGATTGGGCCACAGGGGACTGGGGCCTCTTTTAATAAAGACAGCAGCATGTCGTGGCCTCACAGAGACAGCCTCGGCTCCTTCACGCTTATTAATGAGCCAGTGTTTCCAGGTGAATGGTACTGAGGCAAGCCTGCAGAATCGCTCAGGCAGGAATAATAACTGCCTTCATAAATCCACAGGATAATAAGATCCTCTCCTCTGAGATGAGCGTCTATGACCTGCGACCTCTGCAGATTTCTTCATCATGGACGGGCCGTGGGGTTAGGGAGCAGACTCAGACAGTTCTGGCTCAGCTCCAGTCACTTGGAAAATCCTTCCAATCAAGCATCGTGTAGCAAATCATATAAAAATCCACAAAACACAGCGGTAAGGTGCTAATCGCTCAAAGTAAAGTGATTTTTGGTGTGTGAACGCAAAAAGAGAGTTTTTTGCAAGGTGTGTGTTGAGTTCTCTAGGATGCCTACATTACACTTGCGATATCTGTATCTCCTGAGGGACAGTGATGCACTGAAAATGTGTCTTGGGCAAAAACTAAAATACCAATATGAACATAAAGTTTTTAGTTTGTGTGTTTTTAATGACTTGTCCACATGGTGCACATTTTAGCTGTTTCTTTGCTACCGCTCAAACTTTCAAGCAAACAGAAAGCATATTTAATTCGAATTTTGAAACTTGACTGTAAGTAGGGATGCACCTGAACTGCTCACAAAATGAATATGAAGAGGATCCCACAAGAACTGCAGAACAATCTGATCCTGTCCATGTTCCATCACTGTCAGTGTGTTTTGACAGTCTTGGGTGATCATACACTCTACTAAACAGTCAATGTGGGGCACTCTCATCCAGTTTAACATGCTTCTGTTTACCCGCATTAATACACCATAATTAAGTTTGCATCTCATTTGTGTTATCAGTGAAACGGCTATTGAACAGTTTGTGGATATTCTGCAACATATTTCATTATATAATATTAATGTGTAACGTTTATGTCACATCTTTCTGTGGTTATTGGCTGGTTGGAAAGTAGAAATACGATTGTTGCTTGATTCACGTAAACCTAGAGGCCCCATCATCTCATTACTCAAGTGTATTTGTTGTACCTGTTGATCGGATTACTGACAAAATCAAATTTTCTGCAGTTATCAGAACACTAAATGCATGTAAACGTACTCATTTATAGGTTCAAAGTTGGAGATTAGCTGAAGATGGAGGCTTTTGGTTTTCTCAGCCTAAACCTTGGAACTGCCATTAGTCTGGCTTCAGATGATCTGAGGATGAATTATACATTTTTAAAAGGTCCAGGATGTAAACAGGACTTGGGCCATGCAGAGCCTTGAAAGTAAAAAGAAAAAAAAGGATCTTGTAACGGATGCGTATGGTAATGGGCAGCCAATGAAGCCGCTTTAAAACAGGGGTCATGTGTTTGAACCGTTTTGTGCTAGTTAGAATCCTAGCAGCAGGATTTTGTACTATTTGAAGGTAAGGCAAGGCATGGACCAGTGTCTCCGCAGCCTTAATAGATAGTAGGGGGCGGATACAAGAGATGTTACGAAGATGAAAAAAGCAGATTTTGCCTGAGATTTGATATGCTGTTCGAAACAGAGTACCGGGTCGAACAAAACTCTAAGACTGCGAACAGTAGCTGAAGGTAAAGGTTATGGCCTATGGACATAACGAAGGTGAATCAGAAAACCAGAGTTGTGCCACATGCAGACCTGATGGTCCTGACAAATTCAATGCCACATTGGATTCACAGCCTAACTCAGCAAACGGGAGGCAAACTGCACAAGGAAAATAGAAGTCGAGATTCCAATGTGTGTATGTGGATGGACGTAATATGAACACCTCACTGTTAGCCTGAGGGCTACAAACCCATCTCCTATATTCTTGAGAGTTCATTCTTGCAGGATCTGAGTAACATATATTAAAGCACACATACTGAGCCATTCTGAACAAAACTGTTACACACAAAGAATGGACACAAAAGTGTAGAATGCTTTTCTGCTCTAATAACGATAGCACATTTTATTTGAGGTTTATTATCCAATGACATTTACAGAAAACGAAACAGAAGCTCCAGTGGCTTCAGATTTATTGTAATACACCCATGCTGTATTTGTTCTCCATACTTCACTTCCATTTCCCTCTTTGTTGCCATGGCTTTCGAGAAACAATGTTCTCTCGACTACTAACAGTTCACAGCTTATCAAATTTACACAATTCTCCCCGTAATCCGAATATACTCAAGCTAAGTGTTTTGCTCCAATTTTTGGTTTCACAAGTGCATAAGTAACTGGTGTCTATCTAATGCAAATCCACTTCACTTTTTAAATCCCACATGCTTAATTTAGGTTACAACACAGTATGGCTTTTACTCACTTAGTACTGAAAAAACAGACAAAATGCCTAACCAACTATAAACATGGCAGGAGCAAGGTTACATCGATACCAGTCAGACAGTCACACTGGGCCAATTTGGAGCAACCGCTTAAAACTAAAGGATGTCTTTGGAAAGTGGGAGGAAACCGGAGTGCCCCAATTAAACCCATGTGGACATTGTGTAAACACCACACAGGTGGAGTCTGAGATTGGGATTGAACTGGGGGTGTCTGGAGCTACGAGGTGACAGCACTGACTGTCTGGGTCACGGTGCTGCTCAGGTAGATCACAGAGTGTTGATGAAAAATTCAAGGGAATATGGCTTGAAAATAGAAAATGCAGAACAAAACAAATAAAAATGAATCAGGTGCTAGGCAATGGACTGAACATACTAATATTTGGATATAGAAAAGTCAAACAAAACTCAGGACTAAGTCCTAAGAAAAGACAATAAGCTATAGAGAAGCAGTAATAATCAATCATGAATCACAAATCTGCACTGGTCAAGGAGATGATGCTTGAACTGTTGTCTGAGACCTATCAAGATGACTGCTTGAAAAAACAATCACATTTTCTGACTCGTTTATGACATGAGGTTGCAATTCAGGTAAAGGACCAGGGGAGCAGGAAATTATTACCAGTCAGTCATTGTGATTTTGAACAGTTTTCTCATTCCATCAGTAGAAAATAGGTTCGGTGATGATGAAGTCATTTATCAGTATGATAACAAGCGAACGATTTTAAAGCTTGAGAAATGAATATCTGCTTCATGACATTGGCAGACAAATGTCTGGAAATCAGTCTGATCGATGCATACAGCTATGTATGGTATGTTCAAAGTACATTCCCTTTACGTCTTAAGGAAATACAATATTTTATTTCCCTATTAAAACTGTTTAAACCATTAAAATTGTCCTATCTGGATCTACTTCCCATATAACTGACAGAAAACTAGTATGAGCGAACCCTTGCCTTGATAACAGAAGAGAATCTTGGAAAAACTAGAAAAAATTGAAGCACTTTTTATAGTATAGCATTAAATGTTTCATATTGTATTTCATTTTAAGTTTAAAATAAAACTATGTGCAAAGTATCTAAACTACTATGTGAAATTATTGTCTGGTCAACATCCATTTTGGTCAAATTGTTATTTCACAGAACGTAAGGAGGATGTTAAGCGGTGTATACAGTACCTGTAGTGGAAGTTAGGACTGTGCCATATCGTATCGTTCGCGATAATACCGGTATAATGTTTTTAGACGATATAAAACATCCATATCGTGATATTCTGACATTTATTGTGTAATGATGTAATGAATTAACACAGAGTATGGAGTACTTTCATCACGCGACTCATAGGCAGAGCAACAGATATTGCAGAAAGTGAGTTGTGTAGAGGTGGAGTTTGTCCAAAAAAGGGGGGGCAACTTCTGTAGTGTTGAGGTGGTTTTGTTACAAAATATCGATGTACAACAAACTCCCGTGATACGTGAGCTACACAAAAGGTCTGTACCAACAAATCTAATCTGTTTCACCACCTCAAGCAGGAGCACGTAGCTAAGTACGAGAAAAGGCAAAAATGCCGTGAGGTCAGGTATTTTAAAGTATAAAATAGATTTTGTTGCAATTGTATGTTGTTGAAATATATCGCCAAATATATCGTTATCGC
>JAVSBV010116575.1:0-20181 GCA_033117975.1 Parotocinclus spilosoma
CTGTGTGTGTCTGTGTGTGTCTGTGTGTGTCTGTGTGTGTCTGTGTGTGTCTGTGTGTGTCTGTGTGTGTCTGTGTGCATTCGTTCCTTCAGAACCCCTCCCAGTAGATTACACATTAACTAAAAGCTTATACAACAGTACATTGCGTTGTGGTGCACATATTAATAACAACTGTAGTTGGCACCTTTAAGGAATGTAAATAGGAAGCAAAACAAGGGATGGAAAGCATTTCGACTCCGAGTTTTATTAGTATACACTGATAATAGTTTTAATAGTGCTTAATATATAATTAATACAATAACTTTGACAACCTTACAATTTATCGTGTAAATCTGTTTTCTTAGGGTCACTATCTTTTAAGAGGTATATTATTAATACGGTTAAATTGTCCTGACATCTATTTACATCTGATCAATGTTCATTCGGTTTAACAGCTGAGGTCTTTATATTATATATTAATTATAATAGTCAGTTATTTTAAAAGTAGAACAATCTGTCTTAATCTGATAACTGCAAAAAATCGGATTTTGTCAGTAATGCGGATAAGGAGTTATTCATGCACGGAGTAATCAGATAATGAGAAACCTCTGAATTTACATGATTTAGATAGTAATCCAGATTTCTACTTTGCAATGAGCCAGTAATCTCACAGATGGGACATAAATGTCAAATGTTGACATTAAATAATCAAATTATTCATTTCTTGTATATACTTCTTTTAAGAGCATGTTAACATCTAGGCCACCCAAGGAGGAGGGTCCGTTTTCGAGTCTTGGATTTCCCAAGGTTTCTTCATTCTATATTCAGGATGTTTTTCCTTGCCACTGTTGCTCTAGGCTTGCTTAATTTGGGATTGGCCTTTTAACATACAACCCCAATTATAATGAAATTGGGACATTGTGCAAAACATAAATATATCTGAATACAATTGCAATTCCTATTCAACCCATATTCAACTGAATACACTACTAAGACAAGATATTTAATATTTGAACTGATAAATTGTATTGTTTTTTTCACTTTTGTTTTGTTTTTTTGCACTTATTTGGAATTTGATGCCTGCAACAGGGTCAAAAAGAGTTGGGACAGGGGCAACAAAAGACTTCCAAATTTGGAACATTCCACAGGTGAGTGCCATTATTGGGTAGAAAGGCTCTGCCATCTACAAGCAAGGATTTTGTGTGATTGAATGTTTGCTAAAAACAATTAAGCTTATTTGTTTAAAAGTTAAATGACTTGTTCTTGTATTGTATTCAGTTGAATATGGGTTGAAAAGGAATTGCATATCATATTCTGTTTTTATCTATGTTTTACACAACAACCCAACTTTATTAGAATTGGGGGTGTAATATAAGATTGTGTTGACTCTTTAGTCAAGTCAAAGTCAAATTTATTTATATAACGCTTTTTACAGTGGTGCATTGTCTCAAAGCATCTTTACAGTGTGTTCAATACCTGTTTCACCAGCAATACATGCTATGAATAATCTGATTACTGAGATTCAAAACAGGCCTCTTAATTTCATTTATAGATTGAATTATGCTGTATACATGACCAATTGAGTAATAAGGTAACTGCAAAAGTATGACCAAGCCAGATGTTAACGAGCATTAACTTGTAAGCTCAGTACCTCACTGGTCATGTCCCTGCTTGCTCGTTAGCTCAGGGCTAGAGACTGTTGGTTTGCTCAGAGATTGTTTGTGAGTATAAATTTCTGCTGCTTATTTGTAGCAAGCTGTAAATCTGTAACGTAAAACCTGTACTAATATAAGTAGTACTCATTTATTTGTCTTCCCATTAACTGTGTATATATATATATATATATATATATACATATATATATACACCCATAAGTACCATGTATAAACTGGTTCACATTCACTGTTTGAGTTTCTGTTTTCATCCTGCTGTTCTCCTGTTGATTCATGGACACCCAACCTCAGTGTGCAGGACATTCTGCTGCTAATGTGTTGATGCCAGATACTACAGCACACTGTCAGAATTCTTGTGGATTCCATTCCTTGACAGGCCAGAGCTGCTTTGGTGGCACGAGTGGAACCTACACAATAATAAGCAGGTGGTTGTAATGAGTGCACCCTGAATTGCATTGTTATTTTTCTAACATACAGTGTATGTAGATTTAGATGTAGACCACGTGTCTGTTCTTTCAGACGATTTGGATGACCAGCAGACCTGTTGATATTCATTACAAATTTAATTGTAGCTATAAAGCAGGTGCAAAGAAACTACACTGTTCTAAAAAAATAGGGGATATTTTACTATGGGATATTTAATTTTAAAGTATCCTGTAATTTTTGTGAGCAGTATGATTAAGGCTCACCTGTGTCCTATGAAGTGTTATGTATATACAAATGTGTGAGAAGTCACATATACTGTATAACTGATATACTGCTACAGTATGTCATACTAAAGAAAGTATTAAGAATCCTTATTAACTGCTAGGTTTTTAGATAAAGAAAATTCATTTTACAGCTGCCCAGAACATGGCCCACAAGGCAGATGTGGTGTTAAGCATCAAAAACAAATGGGTCAACTTTTTATTTTCACTTGTCTGATAATGATATAATATTGATTAAATAAGGGCAGATTATCTCATTATTTAAAGTCTAAAAGTATATTATTAATTGAGTATACAAAAAAACCCACAAAAAAAGAAAATATGGCACCAGCTTAGTAATAAGATTTTATTAAAATTCTTTATAGATCAGTGAATGAAGAATGAAGTAATACAAAAAGCATTATTAATACGCTTCTGCATAATGCAACAGCAAAATAAATTGTTAGGTGTCTTGTAAATAGAGGTTTATAAAATATTTCACCCTTATTTATTTATTGATTTTTACATTTATGTCATTTTGCAGGCGTCTTACAATCAAAATAATGGTGAGTTAAGGGCCTTGCTGAGGGACCCAACTGGCAGAGGTGGGACTTTCTGGTCCATAGTTCAGTACCTTAACCATTAGGCCACTACAGCCCCCATTTTTCATTTCTTATAAGCACATTATCCTAATGTATTTGACCTGCGTATTTGAGGCTACATAAAGAGTTGTATCTTAGTTGAATGATGAAACACGTTCATTTCACACCTCAGGACTTTTGCCAAATTTGGCTTCTCCATTCCTACTATGATTTTGACACTTCAAGGCATTAGGGCATAGGAGTAGTTGACTCCTTGGGACATGATTATGGAGTTGTTGCTGCTGTAAATTGGAGATGGTTAATATGGTTAATATGATTTTTTTTTTACATTTCACCGTAAGCATTTGTTATCAAATTTGTTAAAAGTTCAAATTCTGATTTAATTTTATAGTTAGCACAGTATTTAATTATAAACAGTCAGATTAACACTTATTTGGCAGTCTTGGTGTAGTTGGATAAGTAAGGTGATGAAAATGTGGATAATTTATCATTTTATTTTGACCAGCCTCCCTCATCAGCACTGAGCTCCCTTATGTAATGCTTGTTATATTATAGAATGGATCGAAAGAAAATTGAAAGCACTACTCATTACATAAGTACTACTTTTTACATTAAATCAGAGCTTTTGTTGTTAAAAGCTTTGCGTTTTGACATCTGAGATCAAAGAACCAAGCTTTAATTTAAATTTTGGACACTGCTGCACATTTCCGGACACAGTTTTAATCTTTACTATATGTAGGGGCAGGAACACGCTTGCATTAGCCTTCTTAATAGGTCCGTTACAGCTCTGCTTTTTTTTTTTCTACCATTAAATGTGCTATTCTGTAGTCGATGCCTTATTTATGAAACTCAGCATACGTTTGTCGTTTCAGTTTTGTATGCTAGGGAATTTAGACTCGGTGTTGCCTCATCTGTATGGGCTAAAAAGGATGACATGGTGAGTGATGGCAAAGATGCTAGACAGACTCAAGTGTGTTCTCATTTTTTTGTTTGTGCGTTTCTAGCACGGCTGACGAAACATAATGTTTAAGGAAACACTGAAAACATTTACATATAAAGCTTGCTGTTGTGTAGGTGTTAGATTAATATTAGAGTAATATTCTGTGCTGGCCCATTTTACTGTCAAGTAAGCATTGCCCATTTACCATACTGTAAGACTAAATTGTAGGGATGGAGGGGAGATTCCCCTTAAGTGCTTCCAATGGGGGTTTGATTTTGCATGGTTTTAATTAACAAATTATTAGTCTGTGTTCTTTATGTTTTGCTCTTAGTCCATGCTTCTTTCTTTTTGATTAGTCTGTGCTTTTTTTCTTCAAGTTATCCTTGTCTTTACCTGATGATTGCACGGTTGAAATCATACTATAAATCAAGGTAGCTTCCACATGTGTCTGTCATCAGCTTACTAGACACTAAATCTCATAATTAATGGCCATCCATTTTCTCCTGGAAAATATGCAATTTTAATTGTGGGGTGGGGTGCCACAAATCCTGTAATTACAGGAAATATTGTTTATATTATAATGATGAAAATACCCCTTTTTGAACTTCATTTCTTGGTCAGGGTTGAAGGGGGAGATCAGGCACCTATTCCGGAGTTTAATGGGCGCAGGTGCTCCCTGGATGAGATGCAAGACCACATAACTATAGCATTTTTTCTAAAACATTAAACTTAATTAGGTCATATATACAGTGGGTACGGAAAGTATTCAGACCCCTATATATCACATATATAATAATAATAATAAATAATACATCACTCTTTGTATCATTGCAGCCATTTGCTAAAATCAAAAAAGTTCATTTTATTTATCACTAATGTACCCTCAACATCCCATCTTTTCCATCCCATTAAATAGTTTTTTTTTTGTGAAGATGGAATGTTTGAGTACATAATGAGAAATAAAATGAACTTTTTTGATTTTAGCAAATAGCTGCAATGAAACCGAGTGAAAGTGGTACTTTCCTTATATATGTATATATGTGTATGTATACAGTCAACCCATTATGTTCAGTTGTTTGATAACAGTTGTTTACATATTCTTGCCCCTTTATCATATGCTCTGTCGTCTCTCTCGCACGTTTTTACTTTACTTGTGTTTGGCTTTAAGAGGTGAAATTAGCTTTAACAAGAATGCATTTCTAACCAACTTGCATTGCCTTCTCAGGCTGACCATTTAGCTCACAACATGCTGGATGCATCCCATTTTAAATCCAAACTAAGGAGCATGTGATAGTAATATTTATGTGTATATAATATTAGTATTTTTTCAAGAATGCCACCATACTGTTGGATAAACTTCATTTATTCAACTGTGTACACAAGTTTGTTTAGGGATTTCTGCATTGTAACATCTGACATGCAGGAAATTGTGGCCCTTTCTAATCAGTCTCTGCCTACATGTTCAGGCAGCATTGCTTTCATGTTTTTCTTCTCAGTTTTGCTCACTCTTTCTGATCAACTGTCTTGTGATGAGTTGTGCTAACAAGAATTTTAAGTATTCTTGAGAAACACACACACACACACTTCCTGACTAAGAAAAATATCCCAGACAGGAGTGCTCAGGCTCATTTTAAAGGCCTACAGAACTGTTGTTTCTTTTTTGTAAAAGTCACTTGGAAGATGTTATTGGTATACTGGAGGATAGCAATTTAAATAGATCTAGCTTTCCTATTTACGGCTCTTGATAGAAGACTGAAATGCACTGCTCATTAGTTCTGCCATCTGTATTTTGTCTTTCTTTACATTTACAACTTTCAGAACATAGCCTTATCCGGAGCCATGTACAGAAGTACTTTGTATTCTTCTTAGTAGAATTACCTCTGTACTATGCTGCTCACAAAAATTGTTATTGATGTTAAAATTTGTGTAAGCACTATAGTACGAATTAGTGACCACCCAAAAACATTCAACTAAGAGCCTGTTACAATTTGATGTAGGTAAAGTCACATAAAGGCACAATATGTTTCTTTTTAATTTTATAAAAGTGTAAGTGCTTTCTCAGCTCATTTTACCTCGATTACAATTAGTTAACTTTGTTTTATACCTGTTCACTAACAAGGTTTGTATTGTATATGTTCAACTATTAAGACTAAGATGGAAACATTGTTGTGATTTTAAAATCGCAGGAGATCGCATTTTATTTGTTGAATATTTCAACCAATTGAAATCATAGCACTTAATGGAAATGTCTTGTGAAAAAAGTCACATTTTAGTTTTGAATATAAAATGCAAGCTCCCTAAAAAGGGGCTTTATCCTAATCTCTAGAGTTATTAGTAGGAAATTGGGTCTGTTATTTCTTTCAATCTTCTTGAATCCTTTTCATATTGTGTACCGTTTGTGAATGCTTGTTATTGATAGCTCTTTTGTGGTTGCTGGGACCAACTTGTCAGTATTTTTGATCTCTTTAATAATAATAATAATAATAATAAGTTCCATTTATAGTGCGCTTTTCACAAACCCAAGGTTGCTTTACTGCAATAATCAGAACAAAGTATAGAACGATATTTTAACAAAAACTCCAAAGTAAGCGGTAAAAAAGATAAAAATTAGAGCAGAAATAGATGGGTTTTCAAAGCAGATTGGAATTCAGAAAGAGGGGAAACAGTACGCAAAGAGAGAGCAAAAATTGGCTTCCGCGGATCTTAAACTGCGGACTGGTCAATGTTTTTTCAGGAGCTCGGTTAAAAAAAAAAAAAAAACGGGCATGCAAAGCCTTGAAGGTCAGTAGAAGGATTTTGTATTGAATGCGCATGGAAATCGGCTGCCAGTGTAAGTGCTTCAGAACCGGAGTAATGTGCTCAAACCATTTAGTTTTGGTCAGCATCTGAGCTGCCACATTCAGTACAGTATCAGGGGGATGCAGTGACTTGGCAAAAAGTCCATATAGAATTGAGTTACAATAATCTAACCGAAAGGTAACAAAAGCATGGACCAACGCTTCCGCGGCCATGGTGGACAATTGGATACGGTATGATATGTTGCGGAAATGAAAGAATGCTGATTTTACAAGTAATTTAATTTGAGGCTCTAAACACAGTACCGACGGTAACTGATGGTGAGATGGTCATATCATTTATAGATAGATCAGGAATAGAGAGAGTTGAGACAGGAGCTTTAGAACTAATGATGATCAATTCTGTTTTCTCTGCATTCAACGCTAATAAGTTTGCCCTGAGCCAAGAGTTTAGTTCGGTAATGCATCTGTTAAGAATATTAGGAGGAAAGGGATCTGAGAGTTTAAAACTGAGATAAATGTAAATATCGTCAGCATAGCATGGAATTTTAACTTAAAACTGCAAAAAATATTCCCAAGGGGGAGGATGTAGATAATAAATAGCAGTGGACCAAGAACAGTCCCCTGCGGCACACCATGCGTATAAATTGAAACCTTTTAAGCAGTTTTTACATCTGCCGGCTATTTGTTTGGTGTCATCTTATCTTAAGGCGAAATGTGTCCATGTGACAGACACTGCATTTTTCTTTAGTACAAATTGCTCTGTGTCTGAGTTCTCCTCCATGTTGCTAAATATATGAGGTGTTGTCACATGACCACACACAGGAGCGTTAGTGGTTTTTTTTTAATTTATTTTATTATTATTATTTTTTTAAACAAGGGGATAGTACATAGACGCACACAGTAGGGAGCTAAATGAACAGAATTGAAAAAATATATTAACAGAATTTAAATAAAACTGAAATAACCAACATGGGCAAGATTAATTTTCCAGCGCTGTTTAGTTCATTTGTTATGTAGTTTGTGTATAAAATGTGTATAAATGTATGTTAAAACAATTTTAGACAAGGTTTATACCAATGCTTTAAAGTAACTGATGGTAGTGGACCAATTTCCCTACCTCTTCAACCTTTATATCGTACATCATCAGTACCGTCTAAGCATACACTGTGCACATTTAGACTGTACAGGGCCCAGATGGCTAAGAACAGGCCTGCTGCAATGACAGTGCTAGCTCTAACCATTTATCAGCATCTGTGAGGTCACTATTGTGATTACACACAGCACCAATTAAGTCAGAACACAACTTATACTGTTGTCTTAAATGTAGGCAACAGTAGGAGATCAAAGGTTCTACCACATAATGCTTTTCTGTCATTGTGTAAAATTGCAAATGCATTTGTATATGAAAGCAGACATGATGATAACGTTTAAGCAGGAGCTGTAAACAGAGTCTATTGATAAACTTAACAAGCAGTCTGAAAATCTCAAGCAGGAATTCAGTGGGACTACCTACACTCTAACCATGAAATGACATTGTAATTTTGGACACTGGACTGTTTACTGCATATACTGCAGTATATTACTCCTACACTCGTTTACATGACTACTATTGATTTATATTCATGGAATATAGCTTGCATTAAGCATAGGCAACAAAAGCTGCGTGATTTCTGTCAAATGTTTATATTCTCTGCAGTTCTGTCTTCCTTTAACCACCAGTGTGGATTCGTTTGGCGCTACCCCTTTGATGAGCAGCCAGCTGGCTATGCTTTGAGAATAATTAACAAACATCAGTCAGTATGCCAACTTATTCTGTCCAAGTTTGTGCAAGAACCAGTGCCACTCTCAACGAAAAAAACTGCTGAAAGGCATCAAAAGATGTAGTGTTTATATGCTAATTACCCAGACCACACAGAGGTAACTAAATGTGTTCAAAGCCCTACCAACCAGAAGATATTAAACTGTACTCACAGTTTATACACACCATCTGTATTTAAGCTTTGTATGCGCTTTGTGGTGAGATTTTAACCACATGCATTTGTATTAGTCAAATATATTTCCACGCTGAAAGATTGAAACCTGCTCACTATATCCCATGTAATATGTAGATGAGTTCATGACACTTCTTCACCCACTTCCTGTATTGTTGATTTTTTTCTTGCGTGAGACTGTCACTACATCAAAGATCAAAGGTTTTAAAGTCAAAATCAAATTGATTTATATAGCGCTTTTTACAATGGCGCATTGTCTTAAACCAGCTTTACAATAATACATTATCTTAAAAGGCCAATCCTAAATTAAGCAAGCATAGGGCGACAGTGAAAAGGAAAAACTCCCTGACTAGACTATAGAAGGAAGAAACCTTGGAAGGACAAAGACTCAAAAAGGGACCCATCATCCATGGGTGGCCTTTAAATTTCTTTTTTCCAAGAGGAAGGGATGCGCTTCAGAAGTTAATGTTTAGAATGATATGGCTGTTATAATATTTAATACAGATATGACCCCTGCTGCTGTTTTTTTCAGTAAGTAGTAAGCACCCTGTAATGCATGGTGGCATCCCCTCAAATTGCAAAAAATTGCATTTGCCAACTGTGTCCCCTCCTTGATTGTTTGGACATACGTCATTGGGACTGTAGTGGTTAAGGTACTGGACTATGGACCAGAAGGTCCAGGGTTAAAATCCCACCTCTGCCACAGTTGGGTCCCTGAATGAGGCCCTTGATTTTTGATAATTGCTGGGATTGTATGACTGTATGAGCTGTAAGTCATTTTGGATAAGGGCGTCTGCTAAATGTTGTAAATAAAGATGGAAATAGATCGCACATGCTTTTGTGTTTTACTGGACTTTACTCAACAGTCATTGAGGTTTAGGATATATGAAGATAAACCTTGACTCCGAGTCTCACAGCCTTGGGTCCAAATAATAAAACCTCAGTTGTATCTGAATTAAGTATGCTCCTGTGGGACACTATACTTCTTTTGAGAGCTAGGAGTGTAAATTATTTAACTGGTAACGTTCAAGTATGATCTAAAATGCCAGTCCCTTAACACCCTCTGTATTTTCTAGTTTATTCACTTGTATATAATAGAAGGAGAAAAGAAGTGCAAGTCAAATCCTGACTGTTACATTTTTTGTAAATTCCATTACTTTGGAGGTAGTTACACAGCTGCTGGTAAGCTGCTTTTTCTATCTGAAAGATATGTTTGAAATGGGTTTATAATTAGACAGTAGGGTCAAAGTTCCTGATTTTCAATGGTAATCACATAAAGTGGGCAAAGAATGCACAACATAACATCTCACAAGCATGTGAAATCTAACAACAGCAGACTGGATGTTCCCATGACATGGCCTTGTTGTCTCTCCTTGTCTGTTTTCCCAGGAGAGATGCAGTCTAAATTGGGTCAAAGTCACCACAGTATGCTGTGAGACACTGTATGTGTGTGGGTGTACTCTTGTGTAACAGTGCTTTTCAGTGAACATCTGAAACGTTTTTTTTCCTCGGTTGTGAGTGTTCACATTTGTTTAAGCTTAAAGTGATGTTCAGTACAGGTCTATGTTTTCAGGTTTATGTTTTCTCATTTGATTATCAGTAACTTTGGAGTGGACACCACTGAAGGAGTAGAGATGGTTACACTGCTCACTAATATTAGGGCATATTTCATGATTCACTAGTTCATTTTGATGTATCCTCTAATTTTTAAAATGAATTATAAATGATAATTATCTAAAATAATCCTGAATAATAAAACTGAGCAAGTTCAGTAACCCACAATTGTTGAGCCTTGTAAAGCTGTGTCAGTATTAGGTCACACTTGTCTACCAAATGACTGAATGAAAATATATTTTTCAATGGACAGCAACTACTCTATTTAGCTCACCGCTTATCATTACCAGATGTGTCCAGAGTGGGGAAATTGGAGAATAAGAACTGCAGGTGTTTAGTGATTTTTGAGAGGCACTGCCTGATTTATGACAGTTAATACAGTTATGTGTACATTTTTGGATCTTCCCCATTTTGTTAAGCGACAAAGGGAAGTGGGCTATTGTTTTACCTTACAGTATATTTATGCTTCAGATACACATAAAATCATAGTATAGTGTGGGCTTTACTTGATGAGCTCTGCATAGGAGCATAGGTTTATTTGTACGTGTACAATGTGTCCAAGTTTGCTGTGGGGGTACTGTTTTTTCTATCTTGGTTCTAGGTCTGTTCTTAATCTGTGTGCACCGCTTTGCCACTGTAAACCATTTCATTAGCTGAACACCTGCTCTCCTTTCATAAGCAACTGACTGCCATAAAGACACTTGTAGTGGTTTACCAAAGACAACTCAAAATGTAGTAGTGTAGATGAAAGTTCTAAGATCAGATTGGGATATGCTGTTTTTTTTCAATCACTAAGGTTTGTTAAGAGTGCTTGTTTGTTAAAACTATTTGAGGTAAATACCACAATCATGGCTCTGTGATTCATTTAATTTATAGCCTTCTTGCTGTGTATTAAACTCTGCCAGATGTCTTCAGTGTGAGAGATGAAAAGTCTGTAAGTTGACACAGATATGCAACGAGCCAACAACAGAACAAGTTGTTTCTAAAAGTCTCACTCAAAAGAAATAAAGCTGCACTTTGTGTAACACTCCCCACATGCCTATTTTGGTCCTGTTAATATGTTTATTCACTTTTGTTGTGTGGTTATTTTGACTGGATTAAGTAATTGGTTAGACTGTTAGTTATTGTGGATCTTTGTAAGTAGGAGTAGACAATTACTTAATTCCATGTGTGTGTGTGTGAGTGTGTATGTGTATGTGTGTGTGTGTAAAAGAGTGTGTGGTGGATAGGTGGTAGTAACAGACCAAGAAAGTGTTACATGTTTGTATTTTCCTTTCAGTTCATGTATTATCAGTGCCTATATTTATGTCACTTTGTACTGTAGGTATTGCATGTTTTGTATATTTGTCTGCCTATCTAGATGGTAAAAGAAGAAGAAGATAAACCCGGCATGTGGGATGAGACATTTAAAACTCACAGTGACTCAAAACCTAATGGTACATACATTCAAATTGTTCATCCATATTTATTAGTAAATGCTAATGATGCACCCAATCCCCATAGGTCTATTTATTTATGTATTTTTCCTTTGTCTTCTCAATTTGGATATGCCCAACACTCTTGGTCGACATTAAACACCTGATGCTGTCCACAAACTGTCGCCTATGGTGAAAGCATGCTCAGTTGTGTGTACCATGCTTCTGTTCTTAACACGTACACAGTACTTCATGTTACACATTATCGTGCAAGGATATGTCTCTCATGAAGAGGTGCTAATACTCTGTTAATATTCTGGTGAGAATGCCACCCTTGCTGTACAGTGCCAGGCTGATAGTGATAGTGCCAGGATACACTATAAGATTCTAGGCTATAGGATGTATGTTGCTGATGTTGTGTCAGTCAGCAGTTGGGACCCAACTGTGGCAGAGGTGGGATTTGAACTATGGTCCTTCTGGTCCATAGACCATAGTTCAGTACCTTAACCATTAGGCCACCATAGTCCCACAGACCTTCTTATCATATTAATTTAATGAACATATTTATGTAAAATAATCTATGGACAATAAAAATAGTTGTGCATTCAATGCACATTGAAAATGTGGACCTAGTTGATTTATAAATCACTATGATTGGTTGGTATGGTACAGTACAAAAAGTTAGTAATTTCAATATTGTGTATTATCTCAACAACATTTACATTTACAGCATTTAGCAGACGCCCTTATCCAGAGCAACTTACAACTTATACAATCTTACAATCCAAGCAATTGTGGGTTAAGGGCAATTGCTCAAGGGCCCAACTGTGGCAGCTTGGCAGAGGTGGCAGCTTGGCAGACAGTAGGCAGAGGTGGGATTTGAACCCTGGACCTTCTGGTCCAAAGGCCAGTACCTTAACCGCTAGGCCACCACAGTCCCAACTTCAGCTTTCTGTCTTGGCAACCTAATACAAAGAAATATTTTGCTTTTTTTTTTTTTTGAGGATTTTGGATAACTCGAAAAGAACCCTGAAGTAAACTCCAATTACCTTTGAGATTAATTGGATAATGCAAGAGGTTATTCTCCCAATATTAATGCTTGACCTGTCAGTCTTGTTCCTAGTCTAAAACCTTTTCCAAAGTGACAAACCTACTGTAGCAGCAAACAGGAGATACACTCTATAATAATACTCTTTGAATATAATTTTTCTTTAGATATAATTTTGGATATCCATAAAATTCACAAAATGTTGATTATATGGTAAAGCTGGCTACTGGCGTCAGTTATTTTGTGTAAAAAAATCTTTAACCACATCAGAATCTGTTAACAGAATAAAACATTTTCAATGGCTGTAGATGACTTTCTGTTCCATTCAGTACCATTAATTTTAGTTTTTCTTTTTTCACTCCTGCACTTCCAGGACCAACATCCATTAGTTTAGACTTGTCATTCCCAGGCGTGGAGCATGTGTATGGCATTCCAGAACATGCAGACAGTCTAAAACTCAAAAACACAGAGTAAGTGTTTTGCAAACCCTCTACTAAACCTCATTAAGAATATTCTTGAAATCAGCTTGACTTTGCTTGCTCAAATATTGTAGTGGGGGTGACCCTTATCGACTGTATAACCTGGACGTGTTCCAGTACGAGTTGGACAACCCCATGGCTCTGTACGGTTCCGTCCCTGTCCTCTTAGCTCACAGTGTCCAGCGCACCATGGGCATCTTCTGGCTCAATGCAGCTGAGACCTGGGTGGACATCAGCTCAAAAACAGCAGGGAAGGTGAGATGACAGCGTTGTAATCTTCTTCCTTTATTTTCACGATATGAGGTGTTTATTATAAATATGCAGATATAAACATGAATAGCTTGAAATAATTTGGGATTCTGATATCTGTTGGTCAAACTACTGCTTTAACTAAATTACAGGTACAGTCGGGAAAATAAGTTTTTGATTTAGCAAGTTTTCCCACCTACAAAGAATGGAGAGGTGTTTCATTTTTTATCACGGGAACACTTCAACTGTGAGAGACAGAATCTAAAAAGGAAATCCAGAAAATCACATTGTATGATGAAAAAATAGTTTTCATTTTGTTGCATAAAATAAGTATTTAATACAATAGAAAAACAGAACTTAATATTTGGTTCAGAAACCTTTGTTTGCAATTACAGAGATCAAACATTTTCCTGCAGTTCTTGACCAAGTTTTACTGCAGCAGGGATTTTGGTTTACTTCTCCGTACAGAATTTCTCACTCCAGGACCTTGAAATGCTTCTTACGGAGACACTCCTTAGTTGCCCTGGTTGTGTTCCGGGTCATTCTCATGCTGGTTGACCCAGCCATGACCCATATTCAGTGCTCTTACTGAGGGAAGGAGGTTGATGACCAAAATCTTGTTACATGACCCCATCCATCCTCCCTTCAATATGATGCAGTCGTTCTGTCCTCTTTGCACAAAAGCAAATTCTGAGCCAGAATTTATTTGCTGGTTGGTATGTGATCTAATTCAACTGAATTATTGAAAATTCATCACATCAAGCAATTCTGTGTCTCACAATTGAAGTGTACCTACAGTTAAAAATACAGATCTCTCCATTCTTTGTAGGTGGGAAAACTTGCAAAATCGACAGTGTGTCAAATACTGTCATTAATCGTAATGGTCACTGACAGGATCTTACTAGAGTCACATAGTATTTTCGTGCTACTGAACTATGTGTGAAAATGATGTATAAATGCTTCACCTCGATTATCTTTTCTTGTGCTCTAAAAGTGACAACCCAGGCCATAAGACAGTTTCTACCTGTGCACATGGTTAATGCACAGTAAATCAGTATAAAGTATATAAACACTGTATATACAAAAATACAAAAACTGTAAAAAAAAAATAAAAAAAAAAATACACATGATAAACGTAATTGACCAGTTGTTCACGGCTGCAAGGTTAAAATATTATGAATCTATAATATGTCATAGCAATTTTATAATGTGATAAATGTTAAGAACTCATTTTAAAAAGCAAATGGATGATGATCAGAGGCTCGTTAAATGACACTTACTTCTTACCTGTATAGCATCGGTGTTAAAAAGATAGTTTAAAATGTGTGTGTGTGTGTGTGTGTGTGTGTGTGTGTGTGTCAGGGTTTGACTGATGCCCCGCAGACAGATGTGCGTTGGATCTCTGAGAGTGGCATCATTGATGTCTTCATAATGCCTGGACCAAAACCCAGTGATGTTTTCACACAGTATGCTTCACTGACAGGTACACATACTGGCAGAACGTCAGGCTGAGCAGTGTGTGCTGAAATTCAATAACTCACTAATGATAAGAAAAACCCTAAAGGGACATTTCAGGGTTCTAGTTCAGGGTTCAAACATGATGGGCAGATGTATAGTCAGAACAGAAGGGCTACACAAAAGGAGTTGTCAAATACGAATGAAAGTGTCACAGCCAAATGGAGTACCAATTGGAAATAGTGCTCCGAAATGATGCGGCTTCATAATGAGTGAGTGTAACAAGCTCTTTAAATGACTATGCTGTTGGTAAGGAACCAAAAAACAGGAGTGTGTGGCCAGAGGGGCTGGAGAATGACAGCATGGCAGCCAGCAGTTGGTTGGAGGTGCGTGCAAGCAGAGGATTCTGGGAGGTGGATTCCGGGTTGCTTTATGCTGAACTGTTGCTCCCATTGTTCATTCAGTAAAGCCACCACACCCTTTGGCTGTGTGCTACAGTGCAGTACAGACAACTTGTATACAAATAGTAAATGAAATACTGACTTATACACTACGTACTACACCCAACCAAACACGAATAACCAATAATAAATTAAAGTTTTCATTGGGAAACATACTGACAGTGCAATCCTGAACTCTGATATAAATAACAACCACAAGCCTCTTTCCTTTTAACCACATCACACTTTGTATGGACTGAATTCTGACGGACTGCGATGCAGCGTAGATGTTTTCATTTCTGTGTGGTTCAGATGTGGTCAAATCAGGCTGACCAATCAATGCTCAGCTGTCAGGCAGAACAGCTCAGCCTGCTACACGGACTACAAAAACATGAATGTTAAAAATAATATCTGGTGGAATACAGCTAAAAAATTGGGCAATGATGGTGAAGACCTCACAGTGACTGTATGGAACCATTATCTTGTTTATCTAAATGTATTCTGGTCATGCCCACAAAAACAAACTACTTCTTCATGCACTAATGTTCACTCATGTCTTTTTTTTCTTAAGTTCTTAATTGCGTAGTGTCGTGCTTCCTTTCTGACCAACAAACAATCAGTTTTCATGTCTGTACTTACTATGTAAATGAAGACTATTTTATCTCTTTCTTATTTGAGGCACCCAGGCCTTCCCTCCTCTCTCTGCTCTCGGCTATCATCAGTGCCGCTGGAACTACAAAGATCAGGAGGATGTAAAGGCTGTCGATCAAGGCTTCGATGAGCACGACATCCCCTATGACTTCATCTGGCTGGATATCGAACACACTGATGGCAAACGCTACTTCACCTGGGATCCCCAGACCTTCCCAGAACCAGAAAAGATGCTACAGGGGCTCATGGCCAAAAGACGCAAGGTGTGTATGGGAGAGCATGTGTACCCTTCCTTCCACATTTTAAGCCCACGTATTCTGACCAGGGTTGCAAAACCTTTCCAAATTTACAAGACACAGATGAGCATATACCCTGAAGTGAGCCTGCCCATTTCGGGATTTGTTAGGAGTCACTATTGAAGCCCCGCGTGATAACCTGCCCTTTCCTAAGCTGGTACTTCCACATAATCCTTTTAGGCTACTGTAATGTAAATATAAAAGGTATTTTCACAAGAACTGCAACGTGCGAACAATATGTAAATGCATCAGAGATAGCTGTGGAAACAAGAGGGATTGATGTGTGATTGAAACGACTGATGCATTTGTTTGACCGCAAACTTGCATTTGATATTTTATTATATGTTACTTATTAAATTAACATCTAGACCACCCATGAAGGAGGGGTCCTTTTTTGAGCTTCGGTTCTCCCAAGGTTTCTTCCTTCTTTGCCCTAGGCTTGCTCAATTTGGGATTGGCCTTTTGAGATCATATAAGATTGTAAAGCTGATTGTAAAGAGACAATGGTCCATTGTAAAAAGCGCTATAGAAATACATTTGAATTGAAATTTGAATTGAATTTGCATTCTGAAGATTCTGGACTCGCATGCCAGACACTTGAGACTCTCTGACTTGAATTAGACTTGCATTCTGTAGAGACCGACTCTCATGAAGCAAAATCTATGTCAATAGTCAACTGAAATGTCATTGTCACTACACAGAATTAGATTTTTTTTTAAACTCATTTCTTCTTAGATGGTTACCATAGTTGATCCTCACATCAAAGTGGACAGTGGCTACAATATCTACAATGAAATTCGCTCTAAGAACTTTTTTGTCAAGACCAAAGATGGTGCAGACTATGAAGGCTGGTGTTGGCCAGGTTAGTTTGATTTATTAATGACATGCACAGCTTAAACCCTGACGTGGCTCTTCATGTAAACACAGGGCTAAAACAGCTTCTGCTTTTCTCATGAAGGAAGCGCTTCCTATCCTGACTTTACCAACCCTGAGATGAGAGCCTGGTGGGCCAGCCGCTTTGCCTACGACCAATACAAGGTGCCAAGCTCACTTTACATGCTCAAAATACAACAAAATGAATGATCACATGTACATATATAATAGCAGTAAAGAATATTGATGATGGATGAAGGTTAGATAGGGCAGCCCATGGTGCAGTGGTCCAAAATCCACAGACCTGCGTGTTCGGTTAATTGGTGGTACCAAACTGACACTTAGTGTGTACAAATGTGTGTGTGTGTTACACTGAATTGCCCCCTGTCTGGAGTGGTTCCTGCCTTGCGCCCTGTGCTGCCGGTTAGGCAGCAGCTCTCCTGCAAGGCTGACCATAAGAAAATGAATGAAAGTTGGATAAAGCCAATGACCTGGCCTCTTTTGAAATCTGAGATTTTATTCATAATAATGATAATGAATTTTGAATATTGCCTGAGTGTAAATATGGCTGCATTAAATCCCAAATGATTGTGTAGCAATCTTGAATTAACATATAACACATAACCTATCACAACTGATGTCCCCCACAGAGGGGACGGCCACCCCGGCCTCCTGGTCTGGAAACCACGGTGGTTGATACCCTAGGGAGGCCTCAAAAGGTGACATACCTGTGGCTGCGTTGGTAAGTGAGTTGTGGGCGTATTCTGCCCACGCCAGTTGCGAGCTCCACTTGGTGGGGTCTCTTGTCGTAAGGCAGCGCAGAGTGGCCTCCATTGCCTGATTAGCCCTTTCCGCCTGCCTGTTGGATTGGGGGTGGAACCCCGACGTCAGACTCACGATGGCCACCAGAAAGCTCTCCATACTTGAGAGGTCAATTGGGGGCCGCGGTCCGAGACGATGTCCACTGAGATCCCATGGACTTTAAAAACTTGCTCAAAGAGGTCTTGGGCCATCTCTGAGGCTAAGGGGAGCTTAGGAAGGGCGTTAAGGCGAACGGCTTTTAGAACCTATCGACCACGGTGAGGATGACCGCCATCCCGTCGGATTCAGGGAGTCCGGTGACGAAGTCCGCCGCGATGTGCGACCAGGGGCGTCCCGGAACCGATAAGGGTTGGAGGAGACCAGCAGGAAGTTGGTGTGACGACTTGCTGCGGCTGCAGATGTGGTAGGCGGCTACAAAGGCTCCGACATCCTCCTCAACCTTGGGCCACCAGAAGCGCCTCTTGAGGAGGCTGAGGGTCCGGTGTTTACCCGGGTGGCAGGCGATCTTGGAGCAGTGAGCCCAATCCAAGACGGCGGTGCGGGCGGCGACGGGCACGTAGAGAGTGTTGGGAGGCCCCCCCCATTTGGTGGGGAAGAATGAGGTCTTCGGTTTCGGAGGGTGGTCTGGAGGAGAACTGACGGGACAGCACATCAGGTTTAATGTTTCTCGAGCCTGGTCTGTAGGTGAGAATAAAATTGAATCGGGTAAAGAAAAGCGCCCATCTGGCTTGTCGGGGATTGAGCTGCTTGGCCGCCTGGACATAAGCCAGGTTCTTGTGGTCGGTCCAAACAACGAACGGCAGTTTGGCCCCCTCTAGCCAGTGTCTCCATTCCTCCAGCGCCAACTTAACAGCCCGAAGCTCTCTATTACCCACGTCATAGTTGACCTCGGCCGGGACGACGGGAGAAGAAGGCGCAGGGGTGAAGCTTGTCTTTGGGGCCTTTGGGGCTTCTAAAATAGCCCCCGGACTTTACCACTATCTCTAGGGAACGCGGTAGGGCACAAGGGTGCCGGTGGTCAGACACGCGAACCGAACGGAGATGGAATCCCGTCTGAATGATGATTACCTGGCCCCAAACAGCCTTTATATGGGATCTGGACATAATTACGATAGTGGATATTAAGCCGTCCCACCGATGGCTCTGTAATGGTGACCGGCAAGGACGGCTGAACGCACCGGGGGAAGGTAGGAACCCTAACAGTTTGAAGCCTGAATTGTGGCGAAAGGTTGAAAAGTTTAAGGGGTCGGAATACTTTCGCAAGGCACTGTAAGTGGAGGCCACTCAAATGTTCTGCATTTTCTGGTTGTACTGTAATAAAGAGAAATAATTCCACATGGTCATTATAATTATTACTTAAACAAAGTATATGTGATGTAATGGTGGCCTAAGACTTTTGCACAGTACTGTGTATAGGTAAAGGCATTATTAATATTGTTGTTATGGTTAAACACTGGCTAAAGCTACAAAGTGGGCAACTATAAATTGTTAACATAATGATATATAGTCGACAAAACGACAAACGTATGAGCATTGTGCTTGTTTATCTACCCAGGGCTCCATAGAAAACCTGTACACTTGGAACGATATGAACGAGCCTTCTGTGTTCAACGGGCCTGAGGTGACACTGCACAAAGACGGGCTGCACGGAAAGTGGGAACACAGAGATATACACAACCTCTATGGCCTCTACGTGGTGAGACAGCAATCAATTTTCTCCATCTGCTTTGTGATATAACTGCCAAGTCAATTTTGTTCTCCAGCAGTTAATGAGATAAGAGTGGTGTGGTTCTTGCTCCATCTGTTCATTTTTTTTCTATACTTAAGCAAATGGCGACTGCCGATGGTCTGATCCAACGTTCAGGAGGCACAGAAAGGCCATTTGTTCTCACCAGAGCCTTTTTCGCAGGATCCCAGCGATATGGTGAGTCATATAGACTGTGCAAATTATATGTGCAAAAGTATGTGGACGCAGCACAACAATGGTCTGTGTGTGCTTGAACGTACAATGTTTGATGTGGTTGTAAACAGGATAGTTTTTGTAAACAAACTTAGAAGCACAATTCCCTAGTGTCAGTATGCTCCACAATTCACTAGTGTCAGTATGCTCCACAATTCACTAGTGTCAGTATGCTCCACAATTCACTAGTGTCAGTATGCTCCACAATTC
>JAVSBV010116605.1:0-20170 GCA_033117975.1 Parotocinclus spilosoma
GGAGAGCCTTTTGCTCTACCTCCTGTGTTCTCCCCCGTTTTTGGCCCCACGTCGCATTAACTCCCTTCCCCGCATCCTTGGGTCCTTAAACCGTTCCGTAACAGTTTTAAAGGCAGCATCTGTTGTTCTAAAATTTTAATTGTACTTGTCCGCATTAATGCTGCCATCACAGAAGTGTAAATACCTTTGCCAAGGGCAATGTAATAGTCCCATACAATGACAGACCCTGGCTTTTGGACTTGTTGCTGATAACAGTCTGGACAACCGTTTTCAGCTTTGGACCAGAGCATACAATCATATATTTCTTCCAAAAATATTTGGTATACTGATTCATCTGTATACATTTCCAATATACTTTTTTGCACAGTAAAGTTTTAAGTGACATTTGTGAATGTAGTGTTATACTGTAGTACTTGACAAATAATTTCCAAAGTAATCCCTTCCTCATGTGGTTCTATCAGCTATTAATGAATAATGGTTCTTTATGCAGTGCCATCTAAGGGGTCAGAGATCATGGGTTTTCAATTTAGGCTTGCACTCTTCAACTCCATGCACAAAAGAATAAATTAATATTATGCACTTTAGAGGAGGATATAAATAATTTACAATATTTTTTGGAAAAACATGATTTTTAAACCATTCAGTCATTTTTTTAGGGATTTGTTGACAAACTGGAGATGCTCTGCCCATCCTTGCTCCTCAAAACCAATTGTGGCTACTGCTTTTGTACCAAATCCTGATTATAGTCATCTTCTTGAAATCAGATCATTATTTAGTTACTTTACCTAACCAGTTAGCCTTAAATTACTGAGTGTTGCAGACTTGAAATTTAGGAATTGCTGTATAGTAACACATGAAATGGAGATGACCAGACAAATCACAAAATGTCTTGGGTTCTGAATGTCTTTTCTGAAATAAAATAAAAGTCAAAGAAAATGTGAAATACACTACATCTTGTCTTGCATTTTCTAAACTGTCAAAATGCTTTTTTGATTTGGGGTTGTAGAATGATGTAAAACAGGACAATACTTTTTTTTGTGTTTTATCCATCATTTTGATTAAATATTTCTTAATAAACTATTTTCTTGTGAAGTTCTCAAATTCAAACCTGATTGACTGTTTCAATGTAATAGATTAAGGTTGACGTGAGAGCAGGCAGTTATCACTGAAGGAAGTAGGTCAGCACTGCTGTGTGTATTTTCCAGCTGATTTGATAATGACCACAGTTGTAAAACAGATATGAGCTTATACCATTATATAATATCGATCAAATAAAATTTCCTGTAAGATATAACCAAAGTATGAGAAGGAGACAATGTGTATGTGCTGAGATGGCAGTAAACTGTAATCCTATCCTGTAATCTTTTAAGGAAATAGAATAAAAACCAACATTTAAGACATTCCTGGGTAATTAGGCAGATGAATTTCACGTAGGCAGATGAAAGTAGCAAATTCCATTTCAGTTTCGTTGGAAAGATATTTTCCTGTTGAATCAGTAGTTCTAGTATGTATTATTCATTACTTAATACATGCATTATGTCAGTGCCTTGTTTCTTCTTTATTTCCTGCTAGGTACATCATGACAAGTGGCAGAACAATGGACTCCACTAAGAAATTCTTTTCAGAACACAAATACTTTGGTCTTAAGGAAGAGAATGTAATCTTCTTCCAACAAGGCATGCTTCCAGCCATGGACTTCAATGGCAAGATTATACTGGAAGGCAAAAACAAACTGGCCATGGCACCAGGTGAAGTTCATTCTTGAGCTAAAGTAATATTATTAAAATAAAAAAAAACCCCAGTGATAGAAAGACACTCTAAAAGCAAAAATGATAAAAGTTCACATTCTGTTTGCCCTTAGTAGTTATTTTTTTTTTTACAGCCTACAGTTATTTTTCTTATAACTTCTCGTGATCCACTTACCACAAGGCATATGAATACAACATAAACAGTATATCTGTATGAAATAAAAACAAAAGCTTGCAAAAGTTGGATCAAATAACATGTTTTGTTGATGAAAAAAATGTACAATAATAATAAAAGGTATTTATAATAAAAGGTAAGGATATTTATCTTAATATCCTTATGTAATCTAGCATCTTTAAATACATTATTAGCAATGTTGATATAATTATAAAATAACATATTCATATGTCTGTTAACTACTGGATTCATTTAAACATCATAATGTTAGCTAGCTTGTTCTTGATGCCTAATTTTAGGCAAAATCAGCAAACAGTATTTTGAATGCTTGTTCTAAAAACAGTATTTTGTATGCTACTCAGTTGGCAATATGAGTTCCACATAGATCCAAATTGGTTTATGCTGGTTAGTTGTGTCTGGTTATGGTTAACTGGTGAACTCAAATAGTTTTGCTGATAATGCTGGTATGCAGTATACCAGTGTCTATAACACAACATGTGTTGGTCTTTGGCTATTTCTAAGCAGGGTGTCATTAAAAGCTAGGGTGAAAGGAAAGGTATGTTTCAGTCTGAAATTTTTAATTTGTTACAATACTTCAATGCATTTTTCCTGCCAATAGATTGTTTAAAAAATATTACTAAATTAACGTATTTCCCAGTACCTTAAAAATGCTTTAACTACAATTCTCTTAGACCTATTGAGACCTCTGTTTCGGGTCAACCCTGTCATAAACTCTCATAGATTTTGTAATCAGAATGCTAAGTACTAATTACAAAGTGTAATTTCGATCTTTCTATTTGGCTCAGATGGCAATGGAGGTCTTTACAGAGCGCTAGGACTGTATAAGATTGTGCAGGACATGGAGAGAAGAGGAATCGGCTATGTCCATGTTTACTGTGTGGACAACATCCTGGTAAAAGTGGCAGATCCGGCATTTATTGGGTTTTGTGTACACAAGGGAGCAGACTGTGGTGCCAAGGTAAGGATTACCAAGATCTTTTTTACTATAAAAGTTTTTAGTGGTAGTAGCTAAAATGACAAGCTTGTACTGTATGTTCTCATAGTGTGTAGTCTCACCAACTCCTCTAAACTGTAAAATCTTGAAAATTTCATCTTAAAATCTGGAAAAGTTGGGATGGTATGGAAAATGGCAGAAAAAAGCCAAAAAAACTGACTTTTATTATAGTCTTATATATACACTGACCTATGTTAAACTGTAGACAAGAAAACTGGTGATATTTCAAGTTTGGTCTGGTCAGCTTCATTTAATTTGTTGCTGTACATCCATTCTTGCATTTCAGATCTGAAACCCATTTCAAAAACATGAGTTAAAAAAACTAACAAAATAATAATTGATTGAAAGTGATTTAAAATATGTGGTGCCAACGTGTAATTTTAATTGTGATTTGGTAAGAAAGTAGTTTCTACAAATGGCTGTCTTGAGGAGAAAGATCACATTACATTACATCATTTTAGGCAAATTTAGAAATGAACCCTGCACTCCTTTAAGGATATCACTAGATGGGGCACTTTTTCACTGACATATTCCCCGTGTTTTAAAGAGGTACATGTTATGTACCTGTAGGATTCTCGATTTTGACTGTTCCTCTGTGTTAAATGTAATTTGCATCTGTTATCTCTGACCGGGTTTAAAAAACGATGTAAACAGCTGAATGGATAAAACATAAAGCCTATATTGCTTAACAGATTTGGGCCCCAGTAATTCAAATATCAGTGATTCACCCAGTAAGTGGTCTAAATGGTAAAGGAAGTTGCTTTTCTGGAACATGTAGGTTGACGGGAAGCAAAAACAGTTTTATAACAGAATGTAGGTGCCATTTGCTGGACTTATATAACCAGCTTGGGAAAGCAAAAATTACTAATTAATTTAGGTTTATAGTTGCAGTGAGGAGAAATGATCTTCTAAAGAATAATTGCACTACACGGTTAAGGAAGTTGTAGAAGAGTATTGAGGGCATAGCTGAAGATTAGCCCAAGTACAAAATTTCTCTTCCTTGTAATTCTTTGACTTCTTTTTATAAAGTTGTTAGAGCAGTAAATCTAAGCTGGCTCCCTGGACCTACTGATAAACTGCTCTCATCTAGACATTTTGTCTCTTGTGGAAGTAGACATCTGTGAGTGAGAGTGGAAGTTGGCTTGAAGTTAATTACAAAACAGAGATGGGACATCTGAAAATAAACTAATGCCAGGGTCACCCCCACCCCCCAATTTAAAAGCTGTAATTAGATGCTGCTCTAACTGTCCATAGGAACAGGAAGTGCTTCTGTTAGTCATTCTGAATGAAGTCAAATGTTTCCATGTGAATTGCACTATGAAAAAAATACTCTTTAGTCTTCATTAGTTTCCCAGCCCCCTCATTTTCACATTCCCTTTGACCACATTGCTCTACATGTTCTTTAGTTTTAGAGAGTGCAGTTGCCACGTCATTGGAGATGTGGTGAGAGAGAAATACATTTTGCCCATTGTTTTTTTTGTGGTCAAAGTTGTTTCTGGGTAATACTTGTGTATTGGTTTTATAGGAGCAGAAAGACAGGCAAGCCAAGTGTCCCCATGATGGTAAATGTCATGTGATGAGCATCAGAATCTGTTTTCAACAAAGTGCCATCATTTCAAGTGCTAGAAAATAAAAGCAAGGTAGATTGTGGGTACCAAGTTTGTGTGATGGTATGCAACGATCTGGAACAAATTGGGATTTAAATGTAGAAGATGCCAGAGTTCAGAATTCCACTAGTAATTAAGCAGTCTCTTATGTCAGAGGCTGCGCCGTAAACACAAACCCACTTACCCCTTATAATTTGTAAACCATGCAGTTAGTGTGGCTTCAGCTTAGCATCTCCTCTCCCATTGCTAACCCATCATCAAGCAAAAAGTTTGTAATTTGTTGCTCCAGATGGACTGAGGCCGTTTCCCTCTTCTGCCCTTGTTTTAATTGAATGCAGATGGAGGGAAATAAATGGCAAGTCTACTGGTAGACAAACTACAGTCCATCTGAAAGTGGCTAAATAGATTCTAGAAAAATAAGTAAGATGAATGATGTGCATGAGACGAGAAAGCTAGCGTTGTAATTTTATACACTTTGCTGGAAGCCTGTGACTACATTCCTCCATGTTTATTATATAATATCAGTGGTGTACAGTAGCAGTAGAGAGCAGAAATACAGTACTATGCAAAAGTCGTAGGCCACCGTTAGATTTGTTGCTTTAGCAAAGGTATAATGACAATGGCCAAGAATTTCAAACTTGGATTCGTCACTACATAATACCCTTTACCACTTGTCTCCATTCCAGTCTTTGTGAGAGTCTTTTCACTCTCTTCCCCTTTCCAAAAAGCCTTGGCCGCTATTCTTTCACAACAACCAATCATGATCAAGCTTTTTTGGACTGTAGAAGGGCCATCTTCACATCCAGATGAAGCTACAATATAAAACAATATACCAATCCAATGTGCCTATATCAGGAATGCAACAATTGTAATTTCATGTATTTATAATATCCTTAAATGATTCATTCAGGATGGGAAATGGCTTTCAGTCAGATGTCTGCGTATCTGTTTTTTTACTTTTTGCAGGTGGTGGAGAAAAACAATCCAACAGAGGCAGTGGGGGTGGTGTGTAAAGTTGATGGCAGGTACCAAGTTGTCGAGTACAGCGAAATCACACTAGCAACAGCTGAGAAGCGCAGTGCTGACGGTCGGCTCATGTTCAACGCTGGCAACATAGCCAATCATTTCTTCAGCCTTTCCTTCCTGAAAGAGGTTGTGAAGTGAGTAAATGATCATACATTCATATAATTGTGTGTATCCAAACTCCCACCTTAACGTCAGAGATTTGAAGGTGCTCTGACTTGCCAGAGTTTTGACAGCTGCAGTGTATTATTTTATGATTGAAATTCAGTATTTATGCTGGCCCAACTGAGTTTAATTTTCCTGATTGTTTTTCACCAGGTTTAATGATTGTTAAAGCCTACCTCTTAAGGTTTTGCAGAGCTTTTGCACTTGTTTCAAATAGGAGCCTACTTATGCGCTCCCAACATTTTGCTTAATTGTTTCTTTTGCCCTTTGTTTCTGAGATTATTTTGGTTTCACTATTCTATTCACTTGTACTCACTTTCTATACCAGCTTTACTTATGTCAAAGTCATGGAGAGACGTGGCCTTAATTGGCAGCCTTGTTCATCATAGGGAACATGCTGACATGCGCACACGCACACACACACACACACACACAGCAACAATGGGACAATTTAAAAACACCAGTGAACCTAATACATATCTTGTATTAGATTATCCTGATTGTCTTGAAAGTGGGAGGAAATTTCTCCACTCAGCCAGGGGCCAGGTCAGGACTTCAACCTGGGTGTCTATAGTCATGAGGCGACACTGTTCCTCCACCTTATTTCTTAACTAAATACAATTTTATTTGTGTACATTGTTGCTAGGCAAATATTAACAGTTAACAGCTGCTTTTTAAACTGTTTAGTTTTGCCATCTTGTGCATAATAAGTAGAAAGGAATGGAGTTTGATGTGCATTGAGAATAATAAATAGAGCAACATCTGCCATTTAGCTTAGGTATTTTAAACACATGATGACTTTGCCAGACCTTGTCTCTTATTGTTATTTTTTATGATATTCTAATAGGAAGAACATGTTCCACTTTTCCTCAATTTCTCTTTCTCTCTGCCATATCAGTACCCATGAGCCCCAGCTGCAGCACCATGTGGCACGGAAGAAAATCCCCTATGTGGATACCCAAGGCCAGCTAGTCAGCCCTGATAAACCCAACGGAATTAAGATGGAAAAGTTCGTCTTTGACATCTTCCAGTTTGCCAGGTTAGTGCATTTTTTGTTCCATCCCCCTTTTATTTTTACTGCAAGATGGCTGTAACTGTGTACTGATGTGCTGTTAGGTCTGTAATTACTGCTCTGTAATTAGCAAGGTAACATATGGGTTAAGTGGATTGAACATTGAACAGATGTTATAAGGTGCATACCTGTGTTAATACAGTGATTTAAAAAATGCCTTTGCTTCATTCTTCTAAATATTTATGGAATTGAATTTAAAGGTTTCTAAAATGTCTTGGGTATGTTATCATGCAGCCTCTTGTACACTTAAACAGCTTGTGTGTGGGCATTTTAGGAAGTTTGTGGTGTACGAGGTGTTGAGAGAGGATGAGTTTTCCCCATTGAAGAATGCAGACAGTCAAGATGGAAAGGACAATCCAACCACTGCACGGCACACTCTCATGTCCCTGCACCACCGCTGGATCCTGAACGCAGGCGGCCATTTCATCGATGAGAGTGGAACACGCGTACCTGCTATACCCAGGTAAGACCATGCACTCACACATTTTTTGTAGGTCACTCTCAAAGAACACACAGCGACATTTTGTTATGCAGTTTGCCCTTTGTACTCTGTGTTTGCTCACAGTCCTGAGCAGTAATTAAAGGTGTGACAATAAACCTGTATAGATTCATACACTGAACTGGATCTGGAATAATAACTCTCTAATGTTAAGCAAATCAGTGGAGATGATGATGATGAACTACCAAAAATCTCTGTATAATTTCTTATAAAAAGCATTTGAAGGTCTGACAGTGATGCCCATTGAGCAACAATGACTAGCAGGCCATGAACCACTAAACTAGGGTTGGCGGTGGGCTTTTGAATCACTGCTGCACTACTCAAGCACCTCAAAACACAATTATTTAGGGGAATTAACTAAACTTGCGTAGTGTTTTGTATTATCTTCAGTTTATAAATGAAAATTACTTACATGTAATACTGTGCAAATATTCTGGACCACCAGTAGATTAGATATACCATTGTTTTTTAGCAGTGGTATAATTACCATGTATAATTATTTATCTGTCTCTTTATAAGACAGCTGTATTACTAGAGGTCATTGTGGGAAGTGTGACTTCTTCCAAAAATCTTGATCAAGAATGGAAAAGCTAGCAGCCAAAAAAAACCCCAATATTTTAATGAGATCAGGAAGAAAATGATCAGATGTGCTTAAGAAAATATTCAAAACAAATTTGGAATGATGATTATTTAAAAAGGGTATTACGAACTGACTTGAGTGTGAAATGTTTGGGTCCAGTCGTGTATGATGGAATGAATTTATTCTCTTAACCTATATTCATTTGGCAGATGATTTTCTTCAAACCAATGTAGAATTTATCTGAGCAGGGGAGGGTTAGGGGCCCAACAGTTCGGGCTTGCCAGAGACATTTTATTCACTAGTCCAGATCCTTACCTTTTAGGCCATTACAAATGTGTACAAAAGGCAGAGACCACTTAAAATCCACATTTAAAATCCTTTGTTGAATTATATTTACTACATTTTTTTGTAATAATTATAAACAAAATCCAAGAGTAATAGTATTTGGTCTATCCCCCAGACCAAAACCTCATCAAGCATTTTTACACACACATTTTTATCAAGCAAGACACTTTAAGACAAGAGAAACCACGTCACAAATTTTAAAATTATGTGGAAACAACATGGTTACATCAGATTTCAGCACATATGGGGAGCCTGTGCCAGCTCGAGTGCACGCTGGCATTACAGCAAACAGAACATACTACAAGATTCTGAAATTTATGGTTAGATTTTATTCAGAGTTAGCATTTTACTCAAATTGTAATGTTGATTAAGTGATGTGTAATAAAAAAAATATTGTATTCCAAAAATTCTTTTCTCAGGCATTTTTTTCTATTGCTCTCAAAAATTTGGCCCTCGCTGTACACTTTTCCACATTGAATTGCTTGTCATGGTCAGAGTAATTTGGGAAAGGGGGTTGAATGCACACTACATTGATTGGATGCCAGTCCATCGCAGAGTTCAATTGGATAGCTGTTGCAGCCAACAATGTTGACCAATCATACCATATCTGCTAATGCAGCCTGTGTTCTGAAGGATTCCGTTTGTTTTCCTTACTGTTAGCTGTAATTACTAACCATTTTAGGACTTATGTGAACTACACTAAGAATATAGCACTGAAGATGTAAAAATAAAGAAAAACACAATAAACACAGTTGAAATGTTCACTGTTTAAGGCCAGTGTGACAGATAGGAGTTGTTATATCATAAAATAGAGCAAATTATGTTACAGAATATATGGTTTGGGGTTTTTCATGGTGCCTATTCACAATTTAAAGTGCAGATATCCTGTTCAATGTGTAGTTCTCACAAAAATGAAATATCCCCATATATAAAATTAAAAGGATATTTAGAAAAGATATGATTTTAAATAACCATGTGCCGTGATTTATTATGCTCAGAATGTGGTTTATGGTTTAACACAACAGTGCTGCTGAAAGGACGGCAAGACCGATCGTGTCACATCAGAATAACCTTTAATACATTTTTCATCTGAGCGCAATGTTTACAGCTTAGTACATCATTTTCACACTTATTTCCTGTGCAACATTTCTAGGCATGGACCAACAGGGGCATCTGATGGCAGACAGAAGTAACTATTTCAGTGGTTCTTTAGTTTCTAGTGCATGGTGATGGGGCCTTTTGCTTCTAGTCTAGCATGCATTAGGTCATAGAGAATCCAGCTCACTGGGGTAATTGCTGGTATTCTCAGCCTACTGCTTGACTAGGTCTCATGCAGGCCGTAGATGCTAATGGTGCGAATGCCGCATGCTGGGAAAAGGGCGCTGGACATGCTCTGCAATTTGCATTGGCTCTGCTCATTCAGTATTTTAACTGAAATGTGTTGTCTTGCTCATAATCAAGTTGTCCTTCCTGATCTTTTAACTATTTCTTAAAAGCAAGTTTACGTCCACATGTTTTCAATCATCAGTAGATTGGGTGGAAGGGCTTGCAGTCATTCAGACCGTCTACATTTTTCTGTCGTCGTCTATTACTCAGTGGAATGGGATTTCAAATTTCTGTACAACAGACTCCTTTTGATTCCTCCTACCTTCCTCCTACAACTGTTGTTAACTGTAAATAATTCCAGTAGACACGAAGTTTTTTCTTCCCTTACAGCCTGAAAGATGGGACTGATCTGCCAATTAAATGTGAGATCTCTCCACTGGTGTCCTATGGAGGAGAGGTAAGAGGATAATTATAATTACAGTAGATAGACTCTTATTAATAGATACTAATAAAGATCTTATTAATAGCAGAGGTATACTTGACACTATTATAAAAAAATAAAACAACAGAAGTATAACTTAATTATGATTGAAATCCTTTGTCCTGAGCCCTCCCTATGCATAGCTGAAATAATTAACCTGTAAATACAAACTTTTGTTATAAATACTCTTTTGTTATATGTTTGGTGCTTATTTTGTGCTAATGGCACTGCTGCTTTTACTGTACTTAAAGAATGTATTATGCAATGTATGCAATTTGTTATGAACAATGCATTTATTTGTCAGGCATAGCATACCTACTCATAATCAATATTTTATTGTTCTGCTTAATATGCAAGATCAGGTAAATAAAGATATTTGTTAAAATATATTGTTTTTTCAAACATTAATAATATTCCATAATTGGTTAATACATTTTTCATTTCGTGTAAGTTTATATAATGACTTCAATAATTCAAGGGAAATGAAGAAAAAGTATTCACATTTTACACCCTTTATATTTTAATCGACTGAATTGACTGTAGATTTAGTTTCTATATTCTTATGATAATTAGTCAACTAAAATTAGACTAAAACTAAAAATAATTCAGTTAACTAAATTATGACTAATGACATTTTGACTATTATAACTAAATGACATTTTAGTCACAAGACTAAGACTAAAACTAAATCAAAATTTGCTGTCAAAATTAACACTGGTGCATTAATTGTTTTAAAACTTCAATTACATTGTATACAATATAGTATTGCTATAATAAATGAATGCTCCAGCACTACAGTCTGCTATACAGGGAGAGGAGCAGTCTAATATGCCATCCAATACCTATCTATGCCAGTGTTAACATAATATGCCAGTGTTTCTCAATCCTGGTTTCAATCCTGGTCACGAAGCCCCATTGCCCTTCGCTGATTCAAATACTAAGCTCATTAGGAAGCCCATTACTGACTTAAAATGCTTCTATTTAAACAGGAAAAGCACTAGAATGTTCAAGAGTAGCATAGTATACTGCTCACAAAAAATAGGGAATATTTAATTATGGCATATTTCATTATGAAATATCCCCTCATTGCAAGCAGTGTAGTACGCAGTATAGAGCGGGAGAGTATGTTTCTGTAGCTCAGCTCATATGTGCAGTACATTAGATTAAAAATGCTGTAGCGCCCCTAGGAGCGATGCTTAAAATGCAGCTTGTGTTGCCAAACATGTGTGGTACTCTGTCTGCGTCACTCGATGTGTCTGCGTTCGCATTCGTTTTGTATGAGAACCTAAAACCAATTGTGACAAATACATCAAAACAGATCTGTCTAAACTTTTTTAGTTTAGCTCTATTATGTGTTCTTATCTGATGAGTGAAATTTGGATAAGATATATAGCATGATCTTCCGCATTCCTGCTCTCTTACAGGATCTCCCCCGACATTCCCAGGTGGCCTGCTCTGGCTGCCACGCTATTGAAAGCAGTCCAGACTTGTGTCAGTATCAGACCGTGCAGAGACTCCGGAGCATTTTGCTGGAGGGCATTTAGTGGGGCTTTGCAAGAGCATTTCTCGCACCGCTCCAAATACTCTACTGAAACAGCTCTAGGCAAAAAAGCCGCCTGTTTGACAAACACCTGCATTCTTATTTCACAAAGCGGGTTAATCTCAAGCTGCTACCTGAGGGTTTGAAGGCGATCTTGTTTTTCTTGCCCTTGATGTTGTGGCGCACAAACAGGTCCTTGAGCAAATCGCCAGCCGTGGCTCTCTTGCTGGGATCAGGCTCAAAGCAGCGCAGGATAAAGGACTTGGCCTCAGGAGACAGGGACTCTGGTATCTCAGGGTGGATCTTAAACATCCCGACCTGCCAGGAGAACATGTTCCATGTTAATAGTATTTACTGCAGTTTAGTAAATTTGCTAAGTGGCAATGTGAGTAATGTAGGGACACCCCTGTTCTGATACACACACCACAGTCTTACTCCCCACCCTATTGTCTGTTCATTTCTGGAAACACAAGTCTCTGCAAAATTGGTCAGGCCACTGGTGGTAACATAGCAGAAAACATGCGTTGGAATAACGAAAGTGTTTAAGACTATGGTTGTCGGATTTGATGCTGCTAACCAGTAGCTTAAGTGAAACGGTGAAGCCAAGGGCTCAGATATCGCTTGAAGAGGCATTTTCTCACTGCATATGACAAAAAAAAGCACACAGCTAAACCCCGTTACAAACACTGTAACAGTTCATTCTCGAGAGACGGGTTCAGAGCAGTGATTAAAGGATTGAATTCCAGGTATATCTTGCAGGGCAATATGTAAAATGTTAAAAGACTAAGCTTAGTACACTGCTCTTGTTTGTTTACTGTGATTTTCAATTTAAGATTGCCCTCATTCATTCATTTTCTTATCCACTTAATCTTGATCAGCGTTGCAGTGAAACCAGTGCTTAGTCGAATGCCAATCCATCGTTGGGCACCTACTCACACACAGGGAAATTTAAAAACACCAATTAACTTAACACGCTTGTCTTTGCACTGTAGGAGGAAACCGGGGCAACCGGGGTACCCGGGGTAACCCCACTCGTACATGGGGAGACTTCACATACATAGGACCCAGTCCTTCTCACTGCAAGGTGGTGGTGCTACCCACCTGGAAATAGCACCTTAATTATTAATTTTTGTCGTTATTAATTTTTTTGGTTTTATTTTGGTTTAAAAATCTGCACAAGAAAGTGTGCATTGTTTACACTTTAAAAAAGGAGTGTGAAAATGTGCGATTCATGTTAAATGGAAAATTGTTGAATAAAATTGTGAGCAGAGTGTTTCGTTACACCATTTTCCTTAGTGCCCCGCCCCTTTGGAACCACCGGTATAAGCTATTATCAGTGAATAAACAAACGACACATACACACTGCAGTAAAAGTTTTGACGTATTATGATCTTTACTTTTCTAACAAAAACAATTATTAATTATTAATTAAAAAAAACAATATTGCCTGCCTGTACACACTTAAAGCTAGCTGGGTATCAGTGTACCTTAAACATGGCTGCCTGGGGCTCCCCTAGCTCATGGAAAGGGGGTTTTCCTGTAGCCATCTCTATGATTGTGCAGCCGAGGGACCAGATGTCAGCCGGAGCTCCATATCCCCGAGGCCCTTTATCTATGATTTCAGGGGCCATGTACTGCAGGGTGCCTGAAATCCGACAGCAAAACATGACATGTGAACAAAGAAGGAGGAAAGCAAACAAGCTAAGGACATGGATTAGGAAGTAAACTGAGAAGGGAAGGATGAGGAGGTAGGATGAGGAGTACAGTGCACCTGCTCCATGCTTCATTGGGCACTAATTAACAATAAACACTCTACTGTTTGCGAGCCTAATTGATCCACTCAGGCAGCTGCTCTCGAGTTACGACTACATGGGTCTATGCATCACAAACACTTCAGCGAGGACGCTTCCTCACAAAGGACAGTTATCTAACGGCGAGGCGACATGACCTTTCCTCTTGACTTTTCAGAGCTGCACTGAGGATCTGCTGAAGAGAAAGTTCACCTAAACTAAGGGATTTTTTCAATCCGGTCTCAGTCAGTTCTGCGTTCTGAAAGGCTGCTTTGCAACAAAGTTGTCTGATTCAAGCACTATATTAAAAGGAGATATCATTTGAAACAGACACCAGTACTCATAACATCATGACTTATCTTAGAAAGCCCATTACCTTCTGCCTGTACATTCTAACGCTCACTAAAAACATTTTTTTATTTATGTCAGTTTAACAATATGGTGCAGGGGTTACATGATTTATCTTGCTTGCTATCTTTTGATAGATGGAGCTTCATTTAAGCAGAAGAAGTCATTTGAATATTTGTTTTTTTTTGTTTGTTTTAGGGATAACAGGTTAGATAATGAAGGTATATGTATAAGTATAGCCCTCATATTTTTATATATATAAATTTTTTATTATATATATAATAATTTTAAGGGCACAGCAAATTTACACTGTTATACAAGTTGTAGACTACTTTACATTGTACCAGCGTCGCATATCTTCAAAGATCTAATAAAATAGTTACAAAAATGTGAATGTGAGGGGTGTACTCACGTTTGTGAGATACTGTATGTATTAAGCAAGACTGTGTTTTTGGAAATCTTGTTCGCTGGAGTCACTTTAAACTGCACGTTTTAGAAATACAGCTTAAAACACAAGTTGAATGCCACCATTCCATACCTACACAGCATCCCAAGCTTAACTATCAGTACTTAGACCACTAGTATGAAATCACAGCAGTCAAACAACTGGGCCTCGACACTTCTAGGTATATACAGCTGAAGCTGAAATGTAATGTTAAGCAGAGTACAAAGTTTCCATTTTACACTGAAATGTCAGTGTGCAACACAGACATAGTTCTTACTTTTGCACATAGTTCATGCAAAGTAAATCAATATTTAGGAAAATTATTAAATAAAAAAGAAATCAAAGTACAAAAAACAGTATTTATGGCAGTAAAAATGCACATGCTTTTTAAAAATCTGACCAACTGTTTGCGCCACAACATCTAGAGATAAAATTATTTTATTTCCAATTACAACTTGTTCCAATTGGTAATATCTTGTTGGTATCATCGTTAAACAACACGTTCCTGTATACATTCAACAAATAAACTCTGGGTGACAGATTAAATATCTTATCAAATATATTATCTATTATATTATGGGCCTCTATCAAATATATACAAATAATCTCAGTCCCAAAACGTATGTATTACAAACAAAGGCTAGAAATGTTACAGAATAGCTGCCCCAGGATCTGCACTTACTCTATGTCCTAATTCAATCTATTAAAAATCCTGTTCCATTTCTATTCTTGACCACATCAGCAATAAACTGCACTCTATTTTCATCTGGCTTGAAACACAACGTGATAAGCCACTGTCACAACGAGAGGCATGTGGGAACTTCCTTTGCCAGTGGTAGGATTTAGCATGTGTAGCACAGGACTACTGACACAGCAGACTCTTGGTAGAGTGAAATTCAGGGGTGACCAAAATAAAATGAAAGGCTACCAGTGAAAAAGGCAAGATAGAAATCCAAGAAGATCCACCTGTGAAAGTCTCGGTGCAGGGGTTAACTCCAGCCAACCTCTTGGATGTGCCAAAGTCGGAGATCTTTAAAACTCCACTGTAGGTGTTAACCAAGACGTTGTCTCCCTATTTAGGAACACAGTGCATATTTATTATTGCTCACAGTATGTAAAAGAGAGCTGGTAACGTGTATAACCAATAAACAACCAAAAAATTGTCTTGATTTGCTTATAATTTGCATCCCCAAAACACAAAGAAAAAATACAGCTGCACTGTGTCATATGTACAGGTGTTATTTAAGAATATCAAGAGTTCGAATAATGATTTGACCGTGCATCCCAATACAGTTGTACCCCAAATCTCTAATTGTACCTCTCATTCCAAAAAAAGGATTGGATATTCAGATAGAGGGAACTGTGGGGTGCCTATATAGCCTATATAACACATCCCACAATTTATGGCTAGTAATGAGGAACTAGATTTATAATGTGTAATGGTACACAGTACTGGCCACAGTAATGGTTGACTTTCTGGTAGTTCTCCCATCTTCATACAGGACCTAAGAGGAGCTCAGCCAGAGAAACCATTGGTTCCCTTGGTCACATCTCCTACCAAATTCCTATTCCCCAATCACTTAGCTTTGGTGGGATGGCCAGCTTTAGGAAGAGTCCTGATTTTTCCAACATTCTTATTTTCAGTGCAACAGTTTGTTTTGTAGCCTTCTCCAGATCTGTGCCTCCACAGGTTCCTGTCTCTGAGCCCTACAGACATTTCTTTTTTCCTCTTGGCTTGGTTTTTGCTCTGATATACAGTACATTGTTAGCTATTGGACCTCATAGTGGTGTGTGTGTGTGTGTGTGTGTGTGTGTGTGTGTGTGTGTGTGTGTCTTTCTAAATTATGTTCAATGAACTAAAACATCAAAGATGATCAAAAGAAATGATGGGTCTTAATACTCTGTACATATAAAAATCTAATACGTATAACAAAATGTTTTTTCCTTTTGAATAAAGTTGTATTTTAACTCAGAAATATAAAAAAGTGAAAGGCTCTGAAGACTTTCTGATTGTATTGTATTAGATATGATTATGCCTCTACCACGTTCACACGTGTGATTTCATGATACCTAAAGCAGGCATAAAGATTTTTTTATGTTTAAGAACGTTTAAGAATGAAAATACCTTTATATCCCGATGAACAATCAGATTTTCATGCAGGTAGCGTAGCCCTTCCAGGATCTGTCGGGTGTAGAAGATGATGGTGGCTTCTTTTAGAGGACCCCACTTAGAACGAAGCAGTGCTGACAAACTACCTGCGTATGGAGTTACAGGAGATAAACCATTAAATGTTGCATTTTTCTCACACCTTTCCTCGATTTAATCGATCCCTGTTGCAAGGACAACTCCAACAGTTCAGATACAGTTCTGTCTGATTAGCTACGGCATTTTCCATTTAAGTAATGATATCATGACCATATACAGTTCTCAATCTCTTTTTAGAATGCAACCAGAAAATACAGGAAATATGTATATAGTATTAAAAACCTGAGAAATCAAACTCAGAAAAACAGTTTCTACCGCTTACAGTGACAAGTTTTTGGATGTTGTGTGTTTGTATTATGAATCTGATGTTTCTTGCCCATTTCAACAGGTTTTGTTTAAACTGTCTCATGTTTGTTATATATGATATATTATTATAGCTGGAAATTATGTTCTATGCTGCACAGGTCTCCCTCAAAAAAGAGATTTGAATCCCAAGGGACCTAATAATAAAAGTTCTTAGGGAGACCTCCCCTTACGCTTCAACAACAGCAGCATTTGGCAACCTCATCCGGATGCCAAGTTGTGCCTTCAATATTCCGAAGAAACTTGATCAGGAATGTTTTTTTGGAAGGGCAGCAACAAAGAAACCACTTTTTCAAAAGGGCAATGAAATTTGGAATTAAATTCAGTGGAACTGGGTACATATCCATGAAAACTTTGGGTTCAGTCGTCAACAATGTGCTATAAATTCACATTTATATTTAAGGCATTTAGCAGACGCCCTTATCCTGAGCAACTTATAACTGATACAGTGTTACAATTCAAGCAACGGTGGGTTAAGGCCTGCTTAGGGAACCAACTGTGGCAGCTTGGCAGAGGTGGGATTTGAACACTTGACCATCAGGTCCATCATGACCACCAGGTCCAGAGTCCAGTACCTTAACCGCTAGGCTACCACAGTCCCGAATGTCTACATTTATCTTATTTAGCAGACACTCTATTCCAAAGCAATTTACAATTAATACAGTTTTACAATTCAAGCAATTGTAATGGGTTAAGGGTCTTGCTCACGAACCCAACTATGGCAGAGGTGGGATTTGAACCCTGGACCTTCTAATTCATAACCCAGTACCTTAACCACTAGGCCACCACAGCCCCAATATATGGTCATTATATTATTGTCAAATCTCTGAATAATTAAAACATATCATTAACACTTCCACACACACCTCCAGGAACCTGCTCCATAAAGATCTTGATGTACCCATCCTCAGACACTGAGCCCAGATACTGTACGATGTTCCTGTGTTTCAGGTATTTGTGCAGAGCGATCTCTTCATGCAGCGGCTGTGAGTACCTGCACGTTCAAAATCATCAGAAAAAAACAGAAAACAGCAGAAACAATGTTTTTACTGATCACCATGCAGAACAGTGTCCCCACCTGCTGTCCCGCTCGGGAATCTCCTTGATGGCAATTCGCACTTGGTTGCTCAGGTCTCTGCCAGCATACACCACACCGTACGTTCCCCGGCCGAGCACCACCCGGTCTCCATTCTCATTGTAGTCATACTCGTACTGCAACACAGGCATGCTTGAGGCATAAAGCTCATATCAAGAGGTGACAAGTCACTCATGTTGCCTAATTTTGTCCTGGTTGCTGGACGTCACTGGTACTGGTTGCCATGTATCCAGCTTGAGTTCAATTGTTGGAAATGTTTAAGCTATTTGCATTTTTGTGTTTATGGTTTACATATGTGTGCCATTTAATCCACCTTAGGTGCTGTAAAACAAAATTTTGACCGTGGATGGTAACTGGACCTTACCGGTCAGATAGCCGTTTAGATAGTTTGCATATTTTTAACAATAATAAGAATTAAACCACAATATGAAAACATTTAGTAAAGTACTGTACAGTATTTCTTATCTGAAAACAAAAGTATTGCGTTATAAGGTTTCTTTTTGTCCTTCAAGAAATGATTCTCATTTCTGTCCGCAGGTGTCATGAGGGTAATTCAGACATGGAGTTTATATATTTTTGGTATTCTTTAATCATACATATATATATACATGGAGGTAAATATATATAGTGTTGACAAAAATTTGTTTTTTTTAAATGTAAATGTTCTTTAAATGTATTCACATTTAAAGAAATATTTAATAGCCAATTATGTAGACACTCTGATAAGGTAGAAACCAGCACCTTGCCCTCTTGTCCACTAGGTCTCTGCTGCACTACACTTGGCCCTTCTTGGGCTCTATACTCCAGACCATTCTCAGTCTCTCAGACACAAAACCCTCCTGTTCTACCCTCTGCACCTGTGCTGGGAAATGCAGCTTAATAACTGACAGCCCTCACCATACAAGGCATGTATAAGACCAAGAAGGGTGTCTGAAGTAAGCACAGCAGCAAAGTACGAGCTCCTGATAGCACAAAAAAGAACCAGGGCCCATAGTTACAGGATCCACCTAGGTCAAGAGTGGCACATGATGCAGTCATGGTCATAACAATTATTTGTCTTGTAGAATAGTTTTTAGATTCACTTTCAAAATCATCATTGTTAAACCATCCGTCCCTCCTAAAGCCTTTTAACATTGTGTATGTTACGATTATGAGTGACATTCATTGCTCTTACCTCTAGAGTGTCTCCGTCTCCCTCTCCCTCCAGCTCCACAGCATTTCCTGATCCATCCGAGATCAGCTCCTTCACCATTGAGCAGAACCTACAGCAACCCCAAATAAAACAGCTATGTTAAAAGAGCTACCAACGATCAGTGCTTAGGGTTTTATATAATCCTGAACAGTCTCGGTTTCTAACACAAACTGTGTGTGCATGCATCTTTCCTCTTTACTACGTGCTGCGTTTGAAATAAAATGACCTCATAATTAACCAATGAATACAACAAAAGTAAATTCTGTAGGGAGAGTTTAAAAGAACTACCCATTTTCACAGTAAAAATCTATTATAGCAGGTCAGAGGTTAGAGAGAGGATATAAAACATGAGAGTTACGATATAAAACATGATCAATATCTGTAAAATGGCCCAGATTAAATGTGGTTTAATGATTAATTTACTAATAATAAATCAAATAAATAATAATACAGTCGAGTGTAGCTTTTTAGGGATAGGAAGGAAGTGGAAGGTGTAGGTAGAGGCAAAATGCCATTCATAAACACCAGAAGTCACCAGAATTTAAACAGATCGGGTGGCATTGTGGCTCAGTGGGTAGCACCACTCCCTCGCAGCATCAGGTCCAGGGTTTAATCCCAGAGTGAAGCGGCCTATGTTCTTTCTGTGTGGAGCCTCCATGTCCTCTCTGTGTCTGTGTGGGTTTACTCTAGGTGCTCTGGTTTCCTGTCCATGCCAGCTTTCATTTTCAGCACATTTTGTCAGTGAGTTAATGGTAGGTGACTGGATTTGTCAGTCAAACGCCCTGGTTTTAGGCATTTATTCATCTCTGAGTTTAGCAGATGTATTGCTGGGATGTGTTAACATTTGTTGTCAAACTCACCTGCCACACTGCTCTTCAGTAGAGAAGTAGATCTGAAAATCATCAGAGTTGTCGTGAACATACAGGAAGCAGCAGCGCTCGTCAAACTTGGAGATGCTGTACAGGAAGACAGATCATTCAGACGGGATTAAAGCTACTGCACATGGAGATGGTTAGACAAAAACAGATAACAAATAAACAGCTCTTTGTTTAAATGAGAGTAAAGGAGGGTACACAACAACCAACACACACACACACACACACACACACACACACACACACACACACACACACACACACACACACACACACACA
>JAVSBV010116643.1:0-18066 GCA_033117975.1 Parotocinclus spilosoma
TGTCTCTCCATGTAAGAATACATCTACCATTAAAAGTATAGAATGATCATGTCTTTATTAGTGGGCCAACAAAGAAATTCAGCAAGGGATCAAATACTTCTTGGACTCACTGTATATATATATATAGGAATATAAGTGAATCTTATAAGGATCATTTTACACATAAACCATTCATGGGTTTGAGATTAAAGCTATAAACTTCTGTCTGAATAAAATTGAGCACAACCTTTGTATTAAGACCTCACTAAAATGTCATTAATTTTACTTATCCAACCAACTTCACATTTGTGTGCCAGCTAGACAGAGACACACTGCAGGAAATGTAAAATGTTCTCTAAAAAAGTTATTTTCCAAAGTGACTTGAATCATCATATGTGTTTTGGTATGTAGTGGTACTACGAGTGGCTTGATCCAACATTAGAGGAATTCTGTTAAACATTAGGACATTTTGTCTACACAATGAGATTAATATACCTTGACTAACCTCAGTGTTGATGAGCTTGATAAAATGTAATCTTGGCATTTCTATGCATGAGCTGGTGCTGATTGTGAATAAAAGAAACATACTTGAAATAAACCACTGGAAGCTTCTTTGAGAATAGTACATGTACCCCATGTTTAGATGGTAAAATTCTCATGAATGTGTTGGACTCTGGTTGGAAATCTACAGGGCCTGCAGCTACAGATTCCAGAACCTTCTGGGGATCCCCAGATGTTCCCAAGCGTAAAATAATTCCTCCAGTGGTTCTTGCAGTTCCTGAGTTTCTTCATTTTCAAAAGCCTGGTGTACATTCCTGTAGTACTAATGATTTCACCCAGTAAGAATTCCCCATGTACTGTATGTACATATAACCATAAAAGCTCATATAACCATGAACTCAAATGTTTTACAACAAGTCATAAAATGAATGGCAATACATTGGAAAAGGGAAGTTTGAAACATAAAAAAAGTGTAATAACTTTTGTTGACTGATGTCCCATCAAGGGCACAGTTATGTCTGTGATATATGTTGTCCAGGGATAGGGTGAGGCACAGTGTAACACTGACTAGGAAAAGCAAGAGTCAGGGAATAGGAGAAAAGAAGGCAAAAGGGTCAGATGAGAGCCATGTAGGATAATGAGACTAACAAGCTGACCCCAGTACATCACCCTGACACATATTACATGACAATACATTTACATTTAATACAAAAAACAAAGGGTAATAATATTTACTAGTAAGATTTTACTAGCAGTGAATTTAATGGCAGTAACTTGTGTTACCGGGTGTGAATCATGGTCCTGCTTGTATTGGGAAGTTTTTCCTGTGTCTGCACGGCTTTCCTCACGTACTCTTTTTTCTTCCTACAGACATACATCTGTAATGTATCCCAATAGTACCTTCTCCATGGTTAGTTCATGCTGGTAGGTCCCATCACATGACTTTAACTGGATAAGTCATATGGAAAGTGACTAAATGACTAAACTTACTAGTAAGTATTAGTAAGTATACTAAGTATAATGCGAATTATAAGTGGTGTACACCAGGGTTATTATCAAAACCGAAAACGAAGATAATAACGAAAACTAAAATTGAAAAAAACATTTTCGTTAACTGAAATAAATAAAAACGATAATTACAAGAAAAAAATGATAACTATCTGAAACTGTATTGTGTTTACAAAACGAACTAAAACATACTGCAATTATAGATAGAATACCCTTCGTTTTCGTGTTTGTCAATTTATTTATAAGCCTAAACTGATGTGAAATCGATTTTTTCCACGAGCAGTTTTACGTTACCAACAGGCACTTTACGGCACCACATAATGCATGATGGCCATGCTTGTTTACAGTCTGTTGATGCTCACCGTGCTAGCCTGAAAACTGACGACTGCGAAAGTTGGGAGAAAGTGGCAGAGTCCTATATGGGAATACTTCTCAAGGGGAAAAACCCCACGAATCTCAAAGTTCATTTGAGAAGCTCGCACAAGAGGGCTAATTGCGAGTACCTTGACAAGCTAGCCTCTCTGAGTAGCTCCCCCGAAAGAGAAGCTACATCCCGGCTGGGTAGCACCGTGTAGCAAACAGCCATAAAGCAGTGCTTTCACCGTCTACCAAGCTGCTGGTTAGTTAATACTATATATTTATTATATTATATTATACTATACTATATATGTTGTAGGAGCCGTGTAAAAAGGAGACACGGATCACAATGCAACTCTTTCCTTTTTCCTTTTAGTCTGAGCGGGAAACCCAACTCCCTTCCCACTAAACTATTAATCCCTCCTCCTTCGCGGTACCCTGCTCTCCAATAAGACCCCAGGGCATTCTGGAGTGAGAAAATGAATAAATGTGTCCACCACAATGTATTATATTATAATATATATATTATTTCCATGTATGTCCTTTGTTGATATTGAATAATTTCCACAGCAGTATTACACACATTTTGCACTTAAGGTTGCTATCTTGTGGACTGTTACAGATTTTGTGGACAGTTAGTTGTTTAACAGTCACTGAATAAATGTTTGAAATGGTGTCTTTTGTTGAGTTTTTATTACACAATACCTACTCTGACCTTTTTGGGTCCTGCACCTGAAAAATAGCCGAATGTATGAAAAAACTTCAACTAATACTAAAACTAATGAAAACTAAACTGAAACTAAGCATTACAAAAATAATAATAAATAATAAAAAATAGCAAACCCAACCTAAAAACTAATTAAAACTAACTGAATTTGAGTAAAAAAAAGGCAAAACGAAATAAAACTGTAATGAAAAATACAAAACTATTATAACCTTGGTGTCCACAAACTTTTGCTCTCCAATACGTGCTACTACATACTGTTTGCTTGGGCTTTTCACCACTCATGGGTTTTCTCTAACGGCCACTGTATGGGTTACAAGCAAAAGCCTTCCTAAGATAAAAGCTTCTTGATTAAAGCTTTCCGTGAGCTTAAAGAGAACGAGTGAAAGAGAAAAATAGAGTTTGTGTAGCATGACTTCACACAGTTCTCTATCAAACTCACCCTCATGCAACAATCTGTGGCACAAGCCATGCTAACTAATTTCACATCTGTGTCTTGTTTGCAAACAACAGAGAGAAAAGCAACTCAAATAGTTCTAAAACTTTCCAATATGCTCATCTGATGGGTCTTGGTCAGGAGCGTAACCCATATTTTGTGTTAAAAAGAATACAATAATATAGAAGTCAAGGAGTGGAATGTTAAATAATGTTAAAGTAATCTCTAGCCTTTACAACCCAAGTTAACACATGTAGTGTATAACTAATCATCATGCAAAATAATCCTACTTCTTTATCTTTAAAAGAATCCATAATCTGCTTACTGTTTACAAGTCAATGGACACTTGTTAATATTTATTACCGAGCTGTGTTCCAGGAATGAAATGTTTAAATGAGCAAGCTTGTAAGAATCACCAAAGCTTTTCAGGTTTAGTTGTATCCAACTTTCCAACACTGGTATTGAAGTATCAAAGTATACTGGGATTGGGATTGGCCTTCTAAGAAACTGTAATTTTGTGAAGCTGCTTTGAGACAATGCTCCATTGTAAAAGGCGCTATATAAATAAACTTGAATTGAATTGAATTGAATTGTTCACAAAAAATGTGAATATTAAAATATTTTTTGTAATTACATTTTTGTTCACTTTATTATTCACTTTAAAATAACTCTTACAATTAGGGGTGGGTGATATGATGATGAGTCTATACCATGGATGAAAAAAATATCTCCACTCTCCACCCTAACAGAGAGATCATAAGAAGTGCCATACTAAACATATTTTATATATTTATGCTAAAATTACGGGGCTGTTATTTCAAGGTTAGTTCATGCTGGTAGGTCCCATCCCACTATGACCCTTAACTGGATAATGCATATATGGGAAGTGGCTGATTTAGTATAGGTACATAGTAGGTGTACTAAGTTTAATGCTTATTATAAGTAGTGTCCACAAGGTGATCAACAACCAGACATGATTCTATTCACTAGACCAACATTTATCCTGCTATAAAGCAATACCAGCCCAGATTTGGGAAAACCTATGGAATACTTACCAATCTTACTTGTGTGAATAAGCTAATTTTATGGAGCTGGTTGGGGGTTGTATACAAAAAACTTAAATAAGCCAAATAAATAGGCTAAACCAAAATTGTGGCATGTGGCCGAAACAGAAATTTTGATTTAAGAATAAGACCATCCACATGATAGAACAAAATATGATGTTACCTGTCCACGGATATGATGCTCAACAAAAGGAGAGTTTTATGTGAAATCTATAAATAGCCTCATCCCTTTCATGTTCTGATTTGTCAGCTTACTGAAGCGTGTGCAATTCTGATCACAAAAGATATTAAAAAATTTAACTCCAGTGAGTTGCAGAGTGGCAGTACTATAACTAAGCACATATACTACAACAAAAAAATCACCTGCCACCATTGGCAGGTATCCATCCATTCCACTTAATCCACACGGGGTCGCAGGCAAGCTGGTGCCCACCCCAACCGTAGAATGGGCACCAATCCATCGTAGGGGACTCACGCATTAGATACACAAATTATGTACACATGTCTTTAAGCTATGGGAGGAAACCGGAGTACCCGGAGTAAACCCACGCAGACACAGGGAGGACATGCAGTCTTTTTACAGAAAGAACACAGTCCACTGCCCTGGAATTGAACATGGGACCTTCTTGCTGTGAGGTAGCAGTGCTACCCACCAAGCCACCGGGCTGCCCTTGGTAAGTTGTCATAGGTAATAATGATAGTAGAAGCATATATCTACCTAGGTAGGGTTTTAACATCTTACACTTGGAAAAGGGATAATTGTTTGGTTTATATTTCACAGTTTTAATTAAAGTAAAAAAAAATATTACAGCCACTGTAATCCTATTTCAGGTACTGCCAAAAAAGAAATATGTGTATGGGGGAAATCTGATCCATATTATAAATACTGTAATCATGATGGTAATTTAATCCCATGTTGCTGCTAGACCAAGCTGGTTACACCTGTCAAACTAAATCCTGCTATTGTGATTATGACCATATTTGATGATAGTAAAATGTATTATTCCAGCTCTGTCCCACACTGAACCCACATCAATCAATCATGCTTGACATGTCAGCTGAACCCCTGAACTCCAAAATTTGATTTCTAAAAAGTCATCTCCTCTTGTATAACTGATTCTGATTATGTTGGCTCTTTGGGTCAAACTAATCATCGTAGTCTGAAAGCAACAGTTTTCATTCAAATCAGAGATGTGGCAAGCACTTCAAAAAAGGAAAAAAAGATTTGTGATAATTCATCACATTTTTACCTTGACAGTGACATCACTATCTAACCTCCACACAGCAGTCACACCCAATATTTAAACTACTATAAGACGAGGCCTACCAAGACTGCAGAGAGTAAAGCAAAGTATGCTTAGACTGGTTGGCAAATATTTTTGTTTCTTTTTGACTTTTTGAACACCAAAGACAAATCTATTTTCAGAATTTTTATCAAATTTATAAAAAATGAATAATTAACACAATACCATTGTGTGTGAAATGCAATAGCTTCTTTGTGTAAGCACAATCCTAAATAAATTAGTCACTGGGGGCCTGCAGAAACATGACTGGACAGACTGGGACATGTCAACAGTACCCACAGACAAATAGCTGTTTCATGTCAGTTGTAGACCAGATCTTAATGTGTGAACATTTCTGGTGCAGTTTCTATATATTTTTTTGTTTTTTGTTTTTTATGAAAGTTGTGCTTGTTTGTATGCAGTATCCCATCCACAATAATAATCCTGAAATTGTTACGGGCATAGACTTATTTTACTTATATTACTTATTGGGTGCACTGGAGCGATTTAGAAAGTCACCTAATTTCTGTGCCACTTTCCATATTAAACAGGGAATTTTACTTTTTATTACAGTGCACATAAAACATGGAGCTGTATGGTTGTATGGTTGTATGGTAAGCTGTATGGTTATTAACTAAAAATGTATACCAAACATATTCATTTGTGGCAATATACATCCTAGTAAATACTGCAAACCAGCTCTCCTTTGCTGCCGAGCTACAGCTAAAGAAAAGTTACCATGTTAGATGATGAGTGAAGTTTTTAGTATATATACTATAAGTCTTGTTTGGAAATGGTTGTGTTTGTGTTGGAAGTCATTGGCCTTGCTTTGCAAAAAGGCTTTCAGCATCTGTGTATTATTTTGCACTGTTTCTTTTTTTGCACAATGCAGTGGCCAGTTCTTTAAATATTTTATCCTTTGTCACATCGGGACTTCAAAAAACCTAATAAGGAAGGAAAGAATAGAAGGAGATATTCTTGGTAAAAAAAGCATTTGCTCTGTGACAGTTGTTAGTGGAGGAAAGCAGCTCTATATCAGGTGATGTGTTCTATATAGATTAAATCTACTGTAGGGCCTATTCAGTAGCAGCTGATGATTTCTGAAAGAGGACAATCACACATATATATTCACATATGATCACTTAATTTTACTTGCAAGCCATAACAGTATTTTTTGCTCTTAAGTGGAGCTGCAGTTAGCTAATACAAAGCCTTTACATAATAATACATCTTGGTATTTTCCCTTAAAATAACAACTGCCAGTATTGTAAATACATTGTAGGTCTTAGTGGCACTGATTTATTGAAGTCATGTACCTGATCCCCATGCGCTTTGATAGGTTAACCAATAATAATTAAAAAATCGTTTTTTTCTATGCAAAATACAAAAGCCACATTTCATTCACTACCAAGAAAGTCCATATATGGCTCACAATGACACAGCCAATGTCATTTGCCATTTTATTTCTAAAAACAGATATTCCATGTGCGCCATAGACACAGAGACACACACACACTTCAGAAAATGTCTGTTAGTTTTGTGTACGGGGCTTTAAAGTATAGGATGATCGATAGGTTTTCTGTATATTTTTTGTGTTGTCTCTGTTTGTTATTAAAAAATGAAAACAATGCTGTTGTAACTCTTAACAATAACATTTATTGACAGATAATAGCATCTTCTGTCTGTGAAATAAATGAAAATGTGCAATTGCTGATTGAGGTCAGTCTTTAACCAGATATTTAACCATAAACCAAGGGATTCACAGGCAAGGACATTTCTGCAAGATAGCACTTTGATCAACCATTCATCACCAATATTGGTTCAATTGCAGTAAAAAAGGTTTCAAAGTACGAAAGAAAGCCAAGCAAGAATCCGAACCATCTCCTAAAGAAGATGCACCTACAAGATCAGGTCATTACCAGTGCAGAGCTTGCTCAGGAATGGCAGAGGGCAGGTGTGAGTGCATTTGACCACAGAGTGAGATTAAGACTTTTGGAGGATGACTTGGTGTAAAGAAGGGAAGCAAATAAGCCACTTCTCTTCAAAAAAAACCATAGGTCAGCCATTCTGCAGGAAGTATAGAGATTGGACTGCAGAGGACTGGGGTAAAGTTATTTTCTCTGATTAAGCCCCCTTCAGACTGTTTGGGACATCTGGAAAATGCTTGTCTGGAAAAGGTGAGCACTACCTCAGTTAATTAATGAGTGACCTTAATTCAAAGCTTTGCCTAAGAACACGGCCATGGATAATGAATGGTGTCAAAATAACTTCCAAGAGTAACTTCTCCCAACGATCCAGTAACAATTTAGAGATTAACAATGCTTTTTCCAGCATGATGGATCAACATGTCACAAGACAGAAATGATCACCAAGTGACTCAATTAACAAAACATTGTAATTTTGGATCTGTGGCCAATAAACTGCCCAGATTTCAATCCCATTAAGAACCTGTGGTCAGTCATAAAAAAGAGGGTGGCCATACAAAAACCCAGAAACTGTGATCGACTCCAAGCACTGATCAGGCAAGAAAGGGTTGCCATCATACAAGGATCAACACTGTAAATAGTAAGACTTTGTTTAAACTGGATGTGTATAAACAGTATTTATTGATAAAAATGTAAAAGAAATGTATGGAATGCTTATTATTACGCTTCATTATACCATATAAACATCTGTGAAAAACAAAACTTGTGCCATTCTCAAAACGTTTGACCATACTGCCATTTTTCTTGTCATTATGTAGTAAACAATACAGTTTACATAGCATGCACATTGTATTAGGTATTACAACTAGCCCTAACCTAGCTATAATGTAAAGTATGTGAGAGGATGAACACTGCTCTCAAAAATAGTGGATATTTTATTATAGGATGTTTCATTTTAAGGTATCCCTTAATTTTTGTGAGCATGTAGGTTAAATGCAAATTCGACCCTGACCTTAACCCTGGCCCTAAACATTTGTAAAGCAATTATAAAAGCACATACTGGACATTCCACAGAAACGCAAGTAGTTTAACTCCCTGGTCACAACACTTTCTTGCTCTCTATGTCATGTGAATTAGAATTGTGGTACAATAAACAGCTATTGATTTGCTTTCATTCAGTTGAATAGCCTTATGATAAATTATGCATTAAGCTTTAACATTATGGCTATTAGGGCTTACAGCTTCAACAAGGTGGCTATTGTCAAATCATTACGTTTCAAATATCATCTAGTCTACACAGGTCAGCCTAAAGCCACATGATACAGGGTGAGTCAAAAGCTACAGGACAAGTGTGCTGCATCATGTGACTTTTCTTGTGACGCAAAGGCTGCCCAAACCATTGTTGAGGTTTATTTTGCGGTAACTTTCTTCAGATGATCACTACATGGCTTGTCGTCCACAGTACTGGTTTCTTTTTGGCTATGAAGGATGCAACAGTTCTGTGTGAAATTTGTGGTCTTTCTGGTTGTCATAGCCTAAAAAATAGTTTCCCTTACCCATTCGTTTCTGGGGTATTCCGAAAGGGTGTCCTGTGGCTTTTGACCCTGTATAGGAAGAGTGCGCCCTTAAACGCTATGCCCATCAAAAATTAAATAACAATGTTGAGTGGATGTTCTCCAAATGTAGTATATGTAAATCAAATTATTTTGCTTTAAAAAAATGCTAAATAGCATTCTTTGCTTTGTCTGAAATATCGGTTGGTAAGCAAAACCCTTTTTGTTTGGCAGCAAAAGCCTCTACATTCTGATATGAAATCAGGACACAAGATTGAATAATGTAACTTTAAGTATTCTCAACCTGGCACCGGTACCCAGGCCGGGTAAACTGTGAGTGTTCATGATGAGTGAGACTAAACAACTGGACTAATGTAGTACAATGAAATGATTAAACGAAGTAAACATTGTCACCTTTAAAACGCTGTCCGTTATAAGGGGAAGTAAAATAATATGGTGTATATGGCTCAGTAACAAGTATTATGAGTGCACTTTGTCATGCACTGCTTTTACTTTGACAGAAAACCAGGTATCTTACATCAAACAACAGCTTTATTATTCCAGTGATTAAGATAAACAAAATGCCATTCTTCTGTCTCATATGGATATTATGCCGTGCAAACAGAGGAGGCAACAAGTCAAAACTGTAGACAAGCGACGACAAACTGACGTGCCGATTAAATATACGGTTTTAGAAGAAGATTAAACAAAGGTTCCTTTGTCAGACTGCATTCAAATATTTTTATCCTGTATTTTGTGATTTAGTCTGTAAGCTCATTAGTTTTTATGCAAAAATGAGTATGGATGTTACCACCTCACACCCCTTTGATTATATGTGCCCATCATTTTCAGTGTTTCCTGTTGCATCTTTGGTGATTTAACAAATCTTTCGTGTCTGTGTAAAAGAAGTGGGTTTAGAGGTTTTTGCAAAAAAGAACCTTTGCATTTAGCTGGTTTTGATGCAAAACATTTTTTTTTCAAAAGCAGCAAATTAGTAAGTTATTTTTCTGAAATGAACTATTTTTTCACTTACTAATAACCTTATCACTGCCTGAAAAATTAAGTTGCTGAGCTTGAACATGAGAGCCTGATAAAAAAAAGGTGCTCAGGCAGGTTTAGAGGATTTTGCATCTGGGCTATATTTATATAACTCAAATATAGAACAGTTGATGGTACAATCGCAATAATAGAATGTACTTTTACTTCTACTACTTCTATAAGTAATAGGTAACTTATCTCCTTGTAACCCTCCAAACTGGTACCAGCTCCTGCACCTCCAGCAGTTTTTGTGGGAATCCAGCCAAGCTTTTATTACAGTAAGTAATTATATAATTCACCCAGCAAGCAGGGGCTTTACTAACTGGTCATCTGGGCTAAGAATATACCATGGCAAGGAAACTATGCTAAACTGCAACTATTATTGTTTCAAATAAGCCGTTCATGCTGTCTTCAACCATCCTTGCGATGGTCTGCTCCTGCTCCTCTCCCTGGTTCTCCATACAGCTCTGGAATTCCAGACTCTGGCAGCAGAGGGCAGGTGGAATGAGGCAGCCCTCAAATCCATGTTTCTGCATGGGCTGCAAAAAGTCACACAAAACCAGCATGCTGAGATGCACAGTAATGGACAAAACGTTTGAGAATGGCACATGTTTTTTGCAACCCTTTGACAGATGTTTATATTGTATAATAAAGTACAATGATAAGCATTCAATATGGTTTGTTTTTACTTTTTATTGACTGGGCAAAATCTTGAATGATGGTAACCCATTCTGTCCTAATCAGTGCTTGGTGTTGATCACAATATCTGGGTTTTTGTTTGTCCACTCTTTTTTAAGGATTGACCACTGGTTCTTAATGTGACTGAGATCTGAAGAGTTACATGCTTCCTGCTCATGGATCCAAACTATTAATATTTTTTTCACTTGGTTATCACTTTTGTATTGTGAGGTGGTGCTCAATCATGCTGGTAAAAAAGTTGTTAATCTCTGAATTACTCCTGGGTTGTTGAGAAAAGTTCTTGGAGGATGTTTTGATATTCATGGAAGTGTTCTTAGGTAAAATTTTGAGCTAAGCCACTTCCCTGGATGAACAGCAACCCCACAGGATGCTTCACTATTGGCATGATGACAGTTGACTTCATCAGAGAGAATTACCTTACCCCACTCCTCTGCAGTCCAATTACTATACATCCTGCAGAATGTCAGTCTGTCCTTGATGTTCTTCTTGGAGAGAAGTGGCTTCTCTGCTGCCATTTGTGAAAACAAACCATCCTGCAAAGATTTATTCCCAATGTGCATTCAGTCACCATATTGCACCTGCTCTCTGATATTCCTAAACCATCTCTAAACATCTCGTGACCCAATCCTGTAACTGCTTCCTTTTTTGGAAACGGTCCTAACACTTGCTAAACTTTTTTGGTTGCCCTAAATAATTTTTACTGCAATTAAACCACTCTTCTTGAATTCTTGATGATTCAATAAATGGTTGATCAGGGTACTATCCTACAAAACAGCAATGTCCTTGCTCGTGAATCCCTTTTGATCCAATGCGATGATGACTGCACTTTTTTTCTTGAAGGTAACCATGGTTAACAAAAGAAAACTTAAAAGCACTACTACCCATTTACAGCAACCAGTCTGATTAACTAATCAGCATGACAAAGTGATATCAGCTGTCCTCATTAACCTTTTCTCCTGAGCTAAAGAGATAATTACTAAAATGATGTTAGCACTCCATTTTGTTGGGCTGAAATGCAGTGGCTGGAATTCAGTATTTTTTGTGATAATGGTAGGTTCATGGCAGGAAATGATTTGCAATCAATTGCAATTCATCTGATCACTTAATTGAGTTAATACAAATTGCTACTGATTTAGCAAACATTGTGAAAAAACAAAATGTGTACCATTCTCAAAACATTTGGCCACAACTTTTCACTCTTGACAGTATCATCAACATTATAATCTAGTTAGACTAGCAACCTCTGCTCACTGTTTTCTGACCATGCCTGCCCAGCCACCATGTAAGCATCCCTTCTACAGCAAACAATTTGTCTCTACAGCCCACATACCAGTCGCCCCTTCATTCTGCATCATTATTTTCTAAGGAAAAAGCAAAAGCTGTTTTCAGTTGCATGCTACTCATACAAGCTCACCTTCACCGAGCAGAATTAAGGTTAGGTCTTTCAAGCAGTGGTCTGTATCGAGCTCACTCAAATCCCAGTTTCCTGCTTCTACCATTTAATCCATTCAGCCTCTCCAGTTCCTAAATGTCCCTGGTCTTACATTACAATTTATTTATTTACTGACCTACCCACATTGGATGACCACAGTACCATATTTTCCACAGTTGCTTGCTTTTCTCATTCTGTGAAATTAATTACTATGCGCCAAGTGTCTTCGGCATTCCCAACCTGTTCCTCTTCTGGCACATCATTCACCACTTTGGAATCCCAGGAGGCATCTTGTCAGACAGGAGCCTCACGTTCACCTCGGAGCTCTGCCAGTCATTCATGAAGAGACAAGGTATCTGATTATCTTGGCTTCCAGCTATCACCTCCATTGGAATGGCCAGTGTTAATGCATCCAACAGGATCTGGATAGGTTTCTAGGCTTTTCTGTTAACATAGGGCCAATCACCAATGTAGCCAGGCTCTTAACTCAACCAGGGGATTACATCTAGCTCTCAACCTATGACATCCGGTTTTTGCAGGGGTGACAAGAAACTACACCCCTGTAACAGCAAGTATTGTACACATGAGATGCATGTCAACCCCTGCATTACTCCCACCACTTCAGTCAGTGCATCGTTATGATTTGCCCATATTCTGATCACATGCACTTGGCCACTCTGCTAGTCATTTAATAGGACACTTAAAGACTACTCTTCCAGTCACTTCTTTTTGAAGTTTCTTTGTCTCTGCACTCTTGCAACACTTTGTTTTTGAGCATTTTTCCTGTATCCTGGATCCTGGGGTCTAAGAATCTTGCTTTGTTTTTAGGATTTGTTTCCTGCCTTGCATACTGAATTCTCTGGGTAGTGATTGATTGCTCTGCTTTATGACTCGGAATTGGATTTCGACTTGATTCCTGCTCAACTATTTGTTTCTCTGGCCCAATGTGTTTTCAATAAACATTTTTGCTTCAGCCTTCTTGCATTTGTCTCCATACATAACATACACAGAGTGAGTCAAAAGGACATCCTTTTATTTTAGACACAAAAGAAAAAATTACATATATGGATACCCCAGCAAGTAATTGGTGAGGAAAAAACTCATATTAAAAGTAGCCCTATTGAAGCAAAGGCATGCTTTTCCAGTCATGCAGCATGTCAAAGAAGAACAGATTTGTCTCAGAAATCTAAGGTTAGCAACACAGAAATTTCAAAACTTTTGTCGATCATAGATAAATAAGGGTAGATTTGTCGAAAGAAGAGAGGATTGGAGTGCATACAGCACTGTTGCGTCCCTCATATTCAAATTCAGACATTTACATTGACTCAGTAGGCTGCAGCTATATCCTATCCTGACTGATATCTCAGGATTTGCTCTGGCTCAAAGCTGTTTTATTTCGTAGTTATTGTTATGGTATATCATGCTAATTAAAGAAAGACGCACACACAGTAATAGCGCATTGTGAGTGTATTATCCGAACGTCTGCGCGCCGTTGCTACATCCGGGTACTTGTGTATCACAGTAAAAGTATACAGCTAACAGAGACCCCGTAACATCCTCCTTTACAAAAGTCAAGAAAACCACAATGCACAAAGAAGTACCTGAACTTACTTCAGAAAATAGCGGAGTGATAGCCGCTCTCAAAATGTTAATAAAACTTAAACCTCTAATGACACCCAGTGAAAATGGTGGTGCTATAAAGTGTCCATTGAACATTAAATAATAATAATCCAACAATACACTTTTTTTTTTTTTTTTTTTTATAAAGCGTTAACTGTATGAGTCCCAATGTCCTGTACCCCCACCCCAAATTTACTTGCAGTTCACAAATTAAGTCTCTCAGGCGGCTTCGACAGCCTCCCCGCTTTGGTGTAAGTGCCTAACTGGGGAGATGGCTGCAGTCTCAGTTCTTGCTGAGCCACGGTGGTGGGTCTCACTGGGCTAGATACACCGTCAGATGTTTGGGGAACAGAGAGAGTGACATCAGATGCAGGGGAACATACAGGAACATTATCCGGAACATTACCCTTAATGACCACTGAAGCGGGAGGCTCTGCCACCCTCAGATCCACTCTATTGCGCCGATATAGAGTACCATCAGCCTCTACCAGATACGAACGTGGTGCGACTTGGCGAATGCAGGTTCCAAGCCTCCAGCGACCAGATGTATCACCCTGCATGGGCTTCATTCTGATGGTTTCACCAATCTCCAGCTCTGGCAGGTCTCTAGCTGTCCGGTCATAAAAGTGCTTTGCGATCTGACGACGGCGTCGCAACCTCTCTGTGACACCTACCACCACGCATGGTTCAAGAAGTTTGTTGGTCGCAGGAAGAGATGTCCTGAGTCTCCTTGACATGAGGCGCTGCGCAGGGCTGCTTTCCATGTTCTCTGTGGGCGTGTTTCTCCAGTGTAATATAGCTTTCCAAGGATCTTTTCCATCTCGCGCTGCCCTGTGCAGGATGTTCTTTGCTATCTTCACAGCTGACTCTGCTTTACCATTCGCCTGAGGGTGTCTTGGTGAGGAGGTTACATGATCAAATTCCCACTCAACAGCAAAACGCTTGAAAAGAGAGCCAAACTGTGGGCCATTGTCTGAGATAACTTTGTCAGGTTGGCCATGACGGGCAAACTGGGACTTGCAGCGCTTGATAACTGTGGCTGCTGACATGTCCGGTAGTAGCTCAATCTCCCAAAAATCAGAATAGTGATCAACAATAAGCAGGTAGTCTTTCTGGCGGTGCGCAAACAAATCCATACTGACAATTTGCCATGGTCTCGTAGGCAGTTCGTGGGAGAGCATGGACTCTTTCTGCTGTTTGTGGGCGTATTCATTGCAGGTTGAGCACGCCCGGACAAAGTCTTTTATCTCTGCTTGCATGTTGGGCCAGTAGAGGGTCTCTTTAGCTTGTCTATAGCAGGCGTCTCCACCAATATGGCTTGAGTGTATGCGGGCAAGCATCTCTGGGCGCATTGTCTTGGGTATAATAACTCTTTGACCTCGAAAAAGGATACCATTCTGCACGCTTATCTCATCACGAAAAGGCCAGTATTCACGTATGCTCAGAGGTGTAGTGTCTCTAACTTCTGGCCAGCCAGCAAGTACAGTAGACTTGAGGGACTGCAAACCATCATCTCTGTCAGTGTGCCTCCTAATCTGTTCGAGTCGCTGATCACCCACATTTAGGTACTCCGCCTGGTTGATATATTGCACATCTTCCTGTGCTTGTTGTAATGAACAGACGTCGTGCCGTTCATATACAGTACCACGGCCTGAACAGTTTGTCGTAGCTCTGCTGAGTGTGTCACTAATAAACATCTCAGGCCCGGGCTTGTATACTATCCTCAAGTTGTAGTTTTGCAATGTCAAAAGCATGCTCTGAAGCCTCTTAGGTGCGCTGAGTAGAGGCTTGCTGAATATTGAAATTAAAGGCTTATGATCAGTTTCAACTTCGATAAGGTCACGCCCATACAAATAATGGTGAAACCTCTGGCATGCGAATACGATACTAAGACACTCCTTTTCAATTTGAGCGTAATTTCTTTCTGTAGGGGTGAGTGCTCTTGACGCATAAGAAACAGGCTGGCCATCCTGCATAAGACAGCACCCCAATCCGCTCTGGCTGGAGTCACTCTGCACCGTGACAGGCCTAGTGACATCATAATAGCGCAACAATGGTGTGGATGAAGCTAAGGATTTCAGTTCGGACACAGCCGCATCATGCTTGGGGAGCCAGTGCCATGGGGTGTCTTTATCCAATAATCGTCGCAATGGTTCACAGACAGCCGACAGGTGTGGCATGAACTTTGCTAAATAGTTGGCAAAACCGATAAGGCGCTGCACGCCTTTCGCGTCCTCTGGGTTAGGCATGTCCACAATCGCCTTCACTTTCTCCGGGTCAGGCTTTAATCCAGTGGCTGTTAAAATGTGTCCATGAAAGCGGACCTCTGACACCTTAAATTGCAGCTTTGTCAGGCTTAGGCGGAGTTTCACCTCCCTGCAGCGTTCCATCAGTGCCTGCAAGTTGATGTCATGGTCTCGCTCCGCTTTTTCATTTGTGTCTCCACAGCCTACTACTAAAATGTCATCCGCAATTGGCTCGACGCCTTTCAGCCCGGCCAAAAGCTCATGTTGTTTGCGCTGATACACCTCGGGGGCCACAGACACCCCAAAGGGTAGTTTGAGCCAGCGCTTCCGGCCCCAAGGAGTCCAGAAGGTCGTCATGAGGCTGCTCTCTTTATCCAGACTACACTGTAGGAATGCATGCTTTGCATCCACTAAGGTGAAAACTCTTGCCTTTGGCAACTTGTATAACACATCCTCGAGAGTAGGCATGATATAGTGGGAGCGTTTTAGAGCCTTGTTAAGAAATTTTGGATCCAAACACACTCTTAACTTGCCTGGCTTCTTGACAATGACCATGTTACTGATCCAGTCGGTCGGCTCAGTGACATCTGTGATATGTCCATCAGCCTGATATTGGTCCAGCAAGGCTTTGACATCAGCTTTCATTGCGATAGGCACGTTGCGTGGTGCACTTTGAACAGGGGCAATTGTCGGGTCCAACTCAAAGCAAACTACCCCAGGCACTGATTTTACGGGTGAGTTAAACACATCTCCAAATTCTTTTATTAACTGTTTTCTCGTTAGTGCCCCAGAGTAAGTGTGCTCCACGGCATGCACTGTGGCAGGAATCATAAATTGAATGAGTCCCAGGCGCTCACAGGTGGAGCCCGATAACAAGGGTTTTTGACTAGTCTTTACCACCTCAAATGCCAGTTGGTGGGTCTGCCCATTAATCGTGCACTCTGTTTCAAAAATGCCCAAGGAACTCAACAGGTCGCCTGAATATAACTTCAATCTGGTATTGCTGGGCTGCAATAATGTATTGGGTGCCAGTTTCATCTTGTCTCTATAGCTTATTACATCACATGTGGCCCCTGAATCAAGCTGGCACTGCTGTGGTCTCTGATTAATTTGCAGCGTGACAAACCATTTCTTCCCTTTTGTCTGTACCGCCCCAATTGATTCATGCATGTATATGTCATCATCAGTGTTTGTCTCCGAGTCCCCTGTATAATCCACACAGTGTAATTTCTTTTCAGTCTTTTTACTTTTCAAACACCTTTTAGCAAAGTGATTTTGCGTTCCACATGACTTACATGTCTTCCCAAAAGCAGGACAGTGTTGTCTACCCCTCGGGTGTGTGTAGCCGCAGTATTTGCACGAGTTTTCTGTATCTGTACTTTGAGATGAATCACTCTGTTTCGACTTGTTCGGTCTGAATCGTTGCTTTGCAATCACATGTACAGCGTCAGTGGGTGGCGTGCACTCCATCATTTTCATCCGAATATCAGTCTGTTCTGCTGCGCGGCACATTTCAATAGCACTGACAAGTGTTAGAGCCTTTTCTCTTAGCAGTCTGCGTCGTGTACCTTCATCCATAATGCCCAGTACAATCTTGTCACGAATCATTTCATCTTTCAATTGCCCATACTCACATGTAGCAGCCTTTTCCCTCAGCCTGGTAACAAACGTATCAAAAGTCTCACCATCCTCCTGCTTGCAACGCCCAAACATGTATCGCTCGTAAATGACGTTCTTTGCGGGTTTGAAATACCGATCTAGTGCGTCCAGAATCAGTTCAGGATCGCTCCGTTGAACTTCGGTGAGGTTCAGATTGTGACGATAAATGTGTCTGCATTCACTTCCCATGACAGTCCGTAGCATGGCTGCTTGAATATCTTTCGATTTGCCAGACAGACCCGTGACTAAGGAATAGTCCTCAAATTCTGAACGAAATATTTCCCAGTTCACATACCAGTCACCCGCGAAGCTCATAGGTGATGGCGGGGAAATATTAGCAGCAAGCCCCATAACCTGCTGCTGAGCACCTGCTCCTGACTCGTTATCACTTGCTTCTCGTGACATGCTGTAGTCTTTACAATTTAACCTCAAACAAAAACGTAAGTTCACGAACTTCTGACACCATGTTATGGTATATCATGCTAATTAAAGAAAGACGCACACACAGTAATAGCGCATTGTGAGTGTATTATCCGAACGTC
>JAVSBV010116669.1:0-20143 GCA_033117975.1 Parotocinclus spilosoma
ACCTCTTTGTTGTAAAGCTGCTTTGTGACAATACTGTATTGTAAAAAGTGCTATAGAAATAAATTGACTTGACTTGACTTGTTAGACATGCTCCTTGTTGAGGGCTTGAACAGCCTACGGGACAATGCTCCTTCTTGTTCTCTCTGCACTGCCCTGATTGTAACCGACAGAAGAGTCCATTGTTAGGTCTTTCACTATCTTCCTGGCCTTGGTCCAGTATCACTTGCTGTAGATAAAATGCAGGTCACGGAGCTCGGTTTGAATGATGCGCTCTGCCAATTACACCACCCTCTGGAGAGCCCGGCTGTCCTGCTTTGTGTTGTTTCCATCCAGGTCGCGATGCTTTCTGTAACCTTAATATTTTCCCTTGTTACAAAAAGCTATGATGTCCCAAATCACATATCGTATTATAAACACAAGCTCAAGCAATATATATTTCATTTTCAGGAGACAAATAATAATAAGTCAATAGTCCAGCATTGCATTATTTTGAAGAAGTACCCCTAGTGCCCAAACAAAAAAGGTCAAAACAGGCTTCCAGGTGGAATATCTTTATCCTCTCGTCAAGCCTTATTCATGGAACTTAAACAGAATGTAAAACACTTGGCCACATTCATGCAAAAGGTTCATGATCCCAAAATGTTAGTAAGCACGAACCTGGTCCTGAATACCCATAAAGTGTGCGCAACATAAAGACATCAGAGGTCACTGCATTTACATCAGATTTGCTTTTCTTTTATTTAACTTCACAAAGGAAGGTTTTTCGTGTAATTTGCTCATAGGTTGCTCATGTTTTTACGAAGTTTTAATGAATGAGGTCCATCATTTAATAATTCACACAAAAGAGCATGTGCAATGTACCATCCACCGGTCAAGCTCAAACATATTGCACTAGCTTTCATGAGCCAAACCAGGGCCAGACTTGTGTACTCCCGAAATCCCTATCCTGTTATCTGTACGATCATAATTTTCTGTGATGCAAAAGGAAAGGTCATTCCTATCCCCTGGTCATGTACTCCGATTCATGATTTGTATCCACATCACATAAAGGGTGAACATGGAAGTAAGTTATGGTCTGTCTGAAGTACGTTGGGGCTTGTTTCTGTGGGACTGCACAGTAAAGCAGGCCCGTTTATCAGTGGTTTCCATACCAACAGGCAGCACAGGCAACAGGCAGGCTAGGTTTTTGCATCTGCTTTCTTTTTGTTAAACATCATATATAATTGGACTGAAAAGATCATTCTGAGATACAAATGGAGAGAAAAATGTGGGAGAATGAAATGAAATGAAAGGATATCAAAAAGGGAAGGAAATTGGCAACAAATTTATCCACGGCCACAAAGGATATTGGAATAATGTTTCTTTTATATAGGACACCAAAACAGAACCGTTCGTATAAAATAAGAAGCATTTTGTTAAGGCTAAAATGTTATCTTATGCTTCTGTGTGAGACATGATGATGGGCTTTTTTGTACCTGGACCATGACGACTTGCCATCGTTGAACAATTAATGAACTTTTACAACAATGTCGTTAGATGTGACACTGCCAGTCTCAAGAGAAACTTTGGTCATCCAGCAAGGCACAGTCCTTATGCATGATTGTCGTTCTTACAAAGAATGATTCAGTTGCCACATTGGACGTTTTATATTACAACCTGCTATTGACAATAAACAAGTCGTTATATTGCATGCGGTTGGAAAGTGTAGCTCCACTGGCTTACCTTAAAGGAATAACAAAGGCTTTTTATGGATTTTTTTCTTGGTTCAGCAGTGGATGGGGGTGAAGTGAAAAGTGTGACTCAATTTGGCTACAGCATACTCACTTGGGCAATTGAGGGTTTTTTAAAATGATTGAGGTCTTTATGAACAGGACGTAAATTTCTTTTTGACAAAAGTCTTTCAAGCACTGTAAGCACTTAGATTGCACTTTTAGGTACACTGGATCAATCTCGGTAGTGTGACTTTTAACTGGCTCAGGTTTTAGTTGGAGCCAGTTTCAGACTTCAGCCATTAAATGCAGTTTATAAAGTTTACAGGTCAGCATGAACCTTTCTTAAGCCCTATTCTGATAAGATTAACTTTGCAGGGAAAGTTTGTGGAATGTAATTTCACAATAGGATGTCCGTAAAATGTATTACTGATTAGCATGGGATTAGAAAGCTCAGCATAAATGACTGAGATGGGTGCAATTTACATCACCTTTAGGAAAAAGTGTGCTTCTGTTGCTCACAACTAGAAAACATGGTGCCAAGCAAAGAAAAAAAAGCATCTTGACAAAAGCTGAAACTTTATAGCTAATTCCGGTTTGAGGCGAACTTCGCTTTAAAAAACAATTTGAGCAAGTGGTACATAACTATTCTCTTTTTGCCTAAAAATATCTCTCTACTGGGAACACATTGGCTATACAGAGAGTGCATTGAACAAAAATAAAGGAAGTGTCTTGGATCTTATATACTGCCCCTACTTTGAAGAACTGGGTATTGTCCTGGGTAAGAATGATCAGTCTGTTGTGAGGCAATAACTTTTCATGGCATTCAGATTTGTGATATTATACAGCAAATGTTATATTCCGGCAACAAATTCAAATCAGTCAATTACAATTGGGAATTTGGGTGAAGGTTAAAAAAGCGCAATGCATAATTCTAAGGCCAGACAAAACCACACTCATTCTAAAAAAAAACAACTCACCCAGATTTGAAATGTCAGATTGCTGCTTTTGTTTGCAGTGATGTCATAAACGAGCCTAACGTCTAACTATGAATCCATGATCTTTTTGGGATCTGATGATAGTATGGAGGCTTCATGGTGAGCGCTTCAGTCCTACCTTTGCTGTGAAGTGACAAACTGCCCCACCTGCTGGTGTGATGAGCTGGGGGGAGCCTGGTGTAAAGTACTGACTGATTCAAACAGTCAGCATTATAATACACTCACAAAATTATTTAATATTTCAAAATTACTAAATTTTTAGCTACAACAAGTAGTTTAAGTGCTTTAAAGGGGCCCAATGTGTGCCAAGAGATTATCCCGCACACCATTACACCACCATCAGCAACCTGAAGTCTTAATTAAAAAAAGAATGGATCCTTGCTTTCATGTTGTTTACTCAGTTTGGCCATTCACCTCTGATCTCTGGCATCAACAAGGCATTTTTACCCAGAGTGCAGCCCACACCAGACGGTGAAATGAAAATATCCATGCCATGAGTCAGCTCTAAGGCAGCTCTGTAGACAAAAGGAGTCCATCAATAGATAGGGGGTCCTAGGGAGGGGCTAGATAGGGGGTCCTAGGGAGGGGCCCAGCCCAGTAGTAACAAGATGTACCCTTGTCTTGTACCCTTGTCAAGATCACCCTAGTCTTGCTCAGTTTTGGTTTGGCCTTTTAAGATTATATATTATTGTAACGCTTCTTTAAGACAAATGCACCATTGTAAAAAGCGTTATATAAACAAATTGACTTTGACATGATTTTCTGTCTGAGGGATGGGAGGCTGAATGAGGGATCATCCCCTGGCACTGCAACAATGAACCTCTTCCCAGCTCAGCGAGGGATGCTGCTAAGGAAAGTGGGACATTGGTTTGAATTCAGCAGCGAAATAAAAAAAATGTAAAAAAAAAGAAAAAAAAGGATAGTTTTTCTTGAAACGGAACGTGAATCCTTCCTGTACAGAAAACAATGTGTTTGTTTGGCTGCTGCATTATTGACCAAGGTTCCAGGAACACAAGAGCCACTCTAAAAATCAGGGGTGCTTGTGAGCAGAGAAAGAACCAAAAATCATTTTGAACCTCGGTATGATTCTGAAATCACTTTTCGAAGGCATCTATAAGAGCTCTGGTATTTTCTACTCAGCCTGTGTTCTGATCCCTCTGTGACACGTACATTCAGGAGCCTGTAATCCACTCATCTATTTGAACTGCAGTAGGAAGTCAGAGCAGAGCCTCTTCCCATGGCACGCTGTTCACAGCTGATAGGGCTGAGCTGTAGTTTATCCGTCTATCATCAGAGCTGAAGTCTGAAGAGACTGCATGCTGGCCATGCCAGTTTTCGGTTAAGACGGCGATCTACTACCTAGACTTGTGGCAAAATTAAATCCTGGTGTATGATCAATGACAATATTGTCCATGTATTTAGGTAATCTGTTGTCATACATCTCGTTTTACCTTTGTCCTTAATTCATTTTTCGAATTAACTTCTCAGTTAATTAACTTTTCAAAATGTGCTTTGGACCTACCATGGCCCTTACTGGGGCATGCAGGGATAAAACAAGAGGTATAATAACTAGGTCTGCAATTCCTAAAGAAACCACAGCAGTCCTTGGTGTGGCAATGTAGTTTTGTGTCCCAATATTTTAAGCCACATGTAGGATTATGTCACATGGGTTTGTGTCCCAATATTTTTGGCAACATTTGGGTTGATGTCCCAATACTTTTGACCACATGCAAGTTTGTATCCCAGTACTTTGGCCACATATGGGTTAATTTCCCAGTATTTTTAGCCCTACGTGGGGTTGTTCAGGGTTAACGTGAATTTGTGTCCCAAAACTTTTGGCCACAGGCGTTTCTGTCCCAGTATTTTGGCCACATGTGGCCTTGCGTACCAGTACTTTAGTCACATGAATGTTTATCCCAATACCTTTGGCCACTTTTGTGTTTGTGTCCCAATAAGGTTTTCCATGTGGGTTTAACCAGATTACTCAGCGTAGTAGAACATGCATATAAGGAGAACATGCTAACCCACACTGCCTAGTCATTGGAGCTCTAAGAGACAAAACTAACCACTGTACCACCCAGTGTGGATCAATAAAATTGTAACTGCATAATAAAAGGGATTGCTTAGATCTTGACTGTCTTTTTGTCTCTTTGAGAGCATATTTACATTCACATGCTGCTTTACAGGATTTAGAGCGTCGATTGTTCAGAGATTTATCTAAGAGCTCTCCTGTGGTGGATGTATTTGGATTCTTTCTAAAGGGAACTTGCTGTTCCTGGTTATTAGGACTGCTCATTGATCACCTTTTTGTAAGCTTTTGCTAAGACTCACATGCATTAATTATGAGGCGTATTTGTAGAATTGATCAGAACTGAGCCTGGATTTCATTTAAACTCAACCCACTTTTACTGCTGTAAGAACTCTCCAAAGACCAACGTCTAATTTTAAACTGTCCTACAATGACACATTATTGATATGATTATTATATGACTGTGTATTATAATTAGGCAATCTGTAATTATGTAATAATTACATGTTGGATGCTGGAAACATGGTGCATTCCACCAGGTGCTCTGGTTTACTTCAATCCAAAACATTCACCTTTTTTGGATAGTGTACATCTGGGTGAGAACTGCTGGACATGCCTCTCTGACAAACTCAAAAACATTTTGCCTAGTTGGCAATTTTGAGATGGGTTGCATCATTGGACTAAGAGGTCTTTGAGGTCTTTTTGATGGATTAGCCACCATCTCTGACCTTGTTGTTAGGAGGCGTTTGTTGTTTTGCCAAACAGACTACTAAAGCTACAGACAGGTGACCAATATAGAAGATCGTTGAATGACAAGCATGTGCATCTCTCTGTTTCATTATCAACCATTCAGACATGGGTGGAACCTTCAGTACACACCCCTGTCTATTCTTAGACCATGAAGATGAGCTTAGCAGAAGGAAATGTTTGGTCACAGTGAGTTTTGATTGGACAGTTTTTCAATAAACTTTATTCACTCTTATTGTAATCACAACATTTGCATTTTTCGTAAATGCCCTTAACCAGAGTCACCTTATAACTGGCAATCGTGACCTTGATCAAGGACTCAAGGTGGAACCTTCTTCCCCACGATCCCACTAATAAATATATCACACTTACAGAAGCGCTCCTCCCTGAAAGGTGGAAATTCATTTCTGCATGAGTTTTACATTTTTATTTGAGCCACTCCCAGATGCATTAGCTTCACTGCCAGTGTAGGCAGTTTCTTTCTTTTTTATGTTCTTCACATTAGCCCTTCTTTTTCAGATTTGGAATTGTAGTAGCTTCTTTTTCAACAATCAGATCTTGTGGGTAAATGGGCTGCAGTCAATCTAAGGTGATCAGAAGTTCTGACGGAGTGCCAAGCGTGGAGTTCTACTCCACGTTTTTAGTCTCATGACCAATCAAAGTTTAAATAGGGAAAATGAACCTTCCCAAGTATCAAACTGACTGAAGAACTGGCCAACTTTGCAAAAGTCTGCCAACATCATTTAGTGTTGTATTAGGATTTTTTTACACAGCCAGCCACAGTAAGATCTTGGGCCAGTGGTTGGGTGCTGTCTGATATTTTAGGGTAGCTGCATTATCTACTCTTAATCAGTTTGAGTGACTGCCTGCAATGCAGTGTTGCCCATTTTTGGGGGTATTCCAGCCTATTTGTCGCCAGTGTTACTAAGATAGACTGTGAACCCAATGTGATGCTCACAAGGATGATGATCTTAGTAATAATTAATGGATAAGCATGCTAAATCTGAGCCATTGTATCCTCTGTGGAGTCTGCTGAGAAAGTTTTGATTTGAGATGACGCACACGATGGATTACCAGACCATTATTCTAACTGATAATAGCTAGTATGCAAGGTCACGGGACATCTCTTTCCTAGTTATTGACTTTGGTCACAAATGAAACATGAGCTGGAGTAATTACTGCCATGTGCTTAATCTGAGCCATTGTTAAATCCAAGTTAATTAGAATGGCTGTGAGATAAATCTGATTAATGTGGATATATTACTGATCTACATAGCGTGTCAGTATATATGGGCTGAATTGGACTGTGTGGTGAGATATTATATTATTATGCGAATGACAGCAATCATTCACTTAAGGCAATTCCGTAATGGCAGCACTGGGGAAACCTGATGACTTTGTAATTTTCGGAATCTTATTACATGACTCCAGTCCCACTCTCATAGCCAGTCAGTTATAGAGACATAAGCCAGAATCACATAATTACACTGAGCATTTTTTTTGCTTTGGGACGTAAATCAATTTGTTCACATTACCCAAACTGTTACTGGCATATGGGTGAGTATGAACTAAAGCATAGTACCTATTAGACCGGTTTAATGGATTAGGGGTTATAATCTTAAAATTCAGTGACACTCATTCCCATGGTAACATAATGGTAATCTGCATCCAAACTTACTCTGCAATAAATCCTATAAACTGCAACACCGTCAGTTCTACAATTTTTTTTTTAAAGCAGCAGAATCTATGACCATCTGTCGAAGATTCCACTGCTCATTTGCTCCAATAATGCATAATAATGGAAAAAGACAAGCAAACTGCTAGTAAATGATGCATAAAATGTACCTTCCTGGGAAACTTTCCGGCAGATTCACGAATGCCACGTGAACAACAGTTTTATTAGTAGAAAGTGCATATGTTCACGACTGCCATTTTTTTTTTGCAAAGCGGACACTTGTGCTCGTTCATTTACAATTGGCATAGAATTATATTAATTCACGCCCATGAATGACAAATGACCACAACATAAATAAGCCTTTAGACTAAGAAACGCAACAAAAATCAGCCAAAGGATCTTAGAAAAAGCAACAGGAAATATTCTAAAATAGAAATGTACTTATTATTAAATGAAGAAGGTTCAAGTTGGCACCTTTTATTATTGAAAGTCTATGTATTTCGGTCCTTTAAAAAAAGTGCCCTGGGAGCAAATGACATACTGTAAATGTAGTTTCTTCATTTACCAGAACAGATCAGTCCAAGGTCAAGAGGTTTGACGGGGAGCTTTAATCTAAAAAATGTATCAGCACCAGCAGGCACTTTTTTCAAACGCCACCACCAAGCCTATCTGTCACACATGAACAAATCTATACAAAGGTATTATTCCTGATGGTGACAGTGATCTACACATAGACCCTAAACTGGATATTAAGTTAAGCCATATGCATAATGGGGTAAAATACACCCCCCCACCCATTATTTACTGCTTACAGCAGATTTTTAACAGTATGTTTAATATTATTAAATAGACTGCTAGTTGAGTGTAATTTCATTAAATTTTTATGAATTAGGCCAGACTTTTTTATTGCTTGTTTCGCAAATCCGCCGACGATCATATTTGAAGAATACAATTTTTTTTTTTTTGGTATTTCGCGGCTCCACTGCAGTACTAATAGTTGAAATAAAAATTTTAAATAAAAAAATATATTCATTCATTCATTATCTTTTCCGCTTATTCCACTTGGGGTCGTGGGCCAGCCGGTGCCCACCCGGCAACTCTTGGCGCAAGGGCAGAAGCAACCCCAGATGGGGCGCCAATCCATCGTAGGGCACACTCACACACACATGCACTCACACATTCATACACTAAGTTGATGTTAATCCCTGGACTTCCAACCACCTTACTAGTAACCCAAATCGTTAGCCCCCAAGCTATGAAATGCCTATGTTTGTTCATCTCACATAAGGGAATGCATTCAAGGCATTGAATTGAATTGGTTCTGAGCCCCACGGTTATATGGATTTTCTTCTTATAATATTACAGCACAGTATTTTGAGTGACAGCTTTGATTGCATCCTTTGCATATACTTGTTGGAAATTTTGTAATTTCAAAACCCTAAATTGATGGTCAGGCTTATGTAGAGAGCTGTACAAGAAGACCGGGGACATCTGGTAATCTAATTTGCATCAGAGCTACTTTATTCATTGATCAAAGGCAGCTGAAAATGAATGGAAGTGAATGACAAGCTTCTCAAAATGGACTTTCTAAAGGGCTAGAAGATCTTTTGTAGGGAATAAGACCAAAAAGCAAAATACAATAGCAAACTGAACAGAAACCATGTTGTTCATACTAATACTTTCAATTTCCTCAATTTTAAAATTTTAAATTCAGAGCGATAAATGTGTATTTATGTTTATTACTGTATCATGATCTTAGTCTAAATATCATAAGTCAGGCCATCATGAAACAGTGTATACCCATACATATGATTAGCAGCTCATAATTCAGGCTAATGGTGATAACAGGACTGGTGATGGTCCTCTTCCTCCAAACAAATATCTTAAGAGATGGCAATGGCTATCAGTCTCTACAAGTCTCTATAAGCATAGTGTTGGGTTTTTTTTGTAGAAATTGAATATATCATATAGAATCTATCATTTGTCCCACCCTTCATCATGTGAGTCATCAGAGTCACATGGGTTGAGGTCTGAACTGGGGTTAAACTGCCTAGGAAGGGATTTCAAGGCTGCTTTGGAAGTGCCGTTCTGGTGTCGCTGTTCTATGTTGTGCCATGAAATTGGAGATTTGATTTGTTATTGGGATTAACCAATTTTTTGTAGAGTGTTGTTGGGAGGACTCGCAAAACCATCTTAAAGATGACAACCACGCTAGAGGTTTAATACCTGGGACTTCCCATCAGCTTCTAAAACTGAAGACGACTTTTGGATGACAGGTGAAACATCTTCAACAACCAAGAAGTCATGTCGTTGCCTTTAACTCAATCACTCAAGTCTGCCATGACCTGGATGACTAGGAATCTACACAGATAATAGAATATCCAGCAAAAGCAAAAACTCAATGAAAGCAGTTAAATATTATATCAGAATAATTAGTCAGATATTGGAACCGTGTGCATAAGAACAGGTTTAACTCTCTCCCTGTTATGAGTCTGACTAGTGACACTTTTTGAAACGCAGGAGTTTTCTGCCTCATTTAAAATTGCACTGAACCATAATCTCCTTTCAAGTGTCACTCATTTTAAGGACGTTAAATGCCAGTCACTTGAAGTGAAAAGATTTTATAGCTTTCTGAAAGCACACGAATAAACATTTGCAGCAGAATTTCCAAACATTGCTATTGTATCCTTCTGTCTCTGAGCTACACTGATGCCACTGAACAATGATGCTACAATCAATCCCTTGTCACTTCACCTACCAGAACCCTAACTGCACTGTTATGGAACAGATTGTAACAATTACTGTGATTGTTAATGGAAGACCAGAGAGGCAAATATACTGTATGTAGTCATGTGGACATAATTCTGGGTTGAGTTGATAAGAGTCATGACCGTAACCTTCTCTACAACTTACTGGGTGTTCTAGGCTGATGGAGACACTTGAAAATGCTGCTTGTGAAAGTCACCCATGCCCTGTTCTTCTTTTGGACTGTAGTTTTTTCATTAGTTTGGTACTGTTACTCACGATCAGTTCTACTTTGGTGGGTATCTGTGACATGTAGAAGGGTAGTGTAGCTTTAGTTCATGCCATTTAAGCAGGGGTAGTAGGGTAAACAATATGAAGGGGCAATCTATGATAAGATAATTTTGAAAGCAAATATTGGTATTGAATTTTAAACCTCAAGTTTGCTGACAGCTTAAGGATAAGAGTCGTGTAAATAGTCCGGTATGTACTGCTCATCAGCCATTGTTTTTTTCCAGAACATTTTTACATCCTTATGCATGTTTGATGCAGGGGAAATGAAATCCGAGTTCCTTTAGCATACTGGCTACACTACTCAAACATTTAACCGTAAGGCAAACATATGGTGCCATCTGTAACAATTTGAGACATTGCTGACTCGAATATAATTTCCGTATATACTGCTCACCAAAACTAGCGGATACTTTAAAACGGAATCTTTCATAACAAAATATCCCCTAATTTTTGTGAGCAATTTGTTTATGGTAAATATATATTCACATTCAAGGTACAACAGTTGGCACATTAAATAGCAATTTTTACATTTACGGCATTTAGCAGATAGCCTTGTCCAGAGCGACTTACAACTCATACAGTCTTACAATCCAAGCAATGGTGGGTTAAGGGTCTTGATCAAGGGCCCAAGTGTGGCAGCTTGGCACAACCTTCTGATCCAGAGTCCAGTACGTTAACCGCTAGGCTCCCACAGTCCCATTTTTAGAACACCCTAGCAATTTTTTAAAACGTAAAACGTGTTATGATGAAGGGTGCTAGTGTTGCATCCCCGCTGCCCAAGCCGCTAAGTGTTCTGCTTGCTCACCTGCATATGTTACCTCAGGTTTGTTTTGCCTTTTGCCTGAAACATTTCCCTGAAGCAGTTTATCTTTTATTTGCAAGTACATTTGTCCAGCAAGCCTGCAGCTGTGGAAACGATTGGGCTTGGTTTTAGTCATGACTAATTATAAAATGCAGCTTCAGCAGATTTGAACTATGAATGCGAAGCAGCTCCCCTCTGTGACCTATCCCAGTAAACGTTTTGATAGACGCTGTGTGGTACGCATTATAACTTCCACAAATAGCAAATCCCACTTTAGCTCTCATTTCCTCTGCAAATGTTTGAAAGATTATTATTATTAAAGGCAGAAGCTCAGAAGAGGGGCAGATTCCTCAACACCAGGTACTCCATAATGCATATATGAATGCTGCAATCAGTCACATGAAGAACGAATCCACTTCTCTATCTATCAGTCACTCACAGGGGATGAAGGTCTTTATTTCTTAAGCACCTCTTCTGGATCTCCAGCTGGTGTGAGATCATATCTGAATGACTGAGAGAGTGTGTTCAGGAAAATCCAGGTCTTCTCATAGAAGATCTCTTAGCAATATTCTTTATAAAAGACCTTGTGGATAAATGTTTACTGTTTTATGTATTTTGTCTGCTTTCTTTATCCATGCAATTTGTCAAAATGACAGAGTCAAATACAAGCATCGAAATGCAGTACATTTATTTTTTAGTGTTCCCAATGCATTTGGTTTCCCTAATGAAAAAAATATTATGCATTTGCTGAGATCTTGTAAATCGTCTTGCTTTATGGTAAATTATATTGGAATCCCTATTATCCTTTGACACATGGCTGGGTATTTAAAACCCCGCCCCTCTCCTCCAGACAAACTATAACTTTCACGGCTAAAGTGCACCCTTAAATCTACTGGACTATTAGTGGCCCAAATCTGGTTTTATCACCAAATTTTATGTATTTCTGAGCAGTTTTTTTTTATTTATTTCACTAATAAGCTTTTTTTTTTGTCTTTCAGCCATTTATTTAGGCTATGCATTTCCTCAAACAGGAACGGTGTGATTTGTGCCATCTAAGTTTGTTTTCACAGAGACATCTCTTCAAACAGTTATGAGCTTTCTTACTTTGCTATCATGCCACTTATCCAGAGCGACTTACAATTCATTTAGTCTTACAATCCAAGCAGTTGTGGGTTAAGGGGCTTGCTCAGGGACCCAACTGTGGCAGAGGTGGGATTTGAACCCTGAACCTTCTGGTCCAGAGTCCAGTACCTTAACTGCTAGGCTACCACATGTTTCATCTCCTCACCATTATTTATAATGATTAATGATTTGGAAAGACGTAAAAGTTTGAATTCCGAATTTGGCAATCTCAATCAGGTCACGTGGCCACATATTGCATATACAGTATATCCGATCTAGGACAACACATAATTGTAGCTCAAGTTGGATTAAAAACATCCCCAGAACTCAGCAGATCTCATTCAGATTCTTGCCACATTAAGGTAAAACATGACGTTTGTGCCAGGCTGGTAATGTGAAAGTAGCTAAAGTGTCAGTCTGAGCTGATTAACCCTTAATGCATTTGGGAAATGTAGTTTCCACAAATGAACACAATGGATTTTTTTAAGCTTGAAAAACTGTGCTTTTGCCTCTTCAGTCAAAAGAGCCAGATTAGCAACATACATTTTTAGTGGCCCTGGCTGCCACAAGGCACCTGTCACTAATTAACACACCTAAAAATAGTGTAACAAAACAATTATTTGAAATGACTAGATTGTTATTATATTATAGTCACATGGAAAAACACACAGGAAAATACATTAAAAGTAAATATTGGCTTGTACCCAACTTTGGACCATTTTCCGGATAATCCAATTATGGTTTTTATGGTTTCAGAACTTAGTTCACATGGAAATGGCTCAAAACATGTTTTCATGTTCATTTTTTTACTGACACTAAAATAGAAGGTACCGAGTTTTTTTAATGAAATTGGGAAATTTTGCTTTTCGCTATAGTCTGTCAGTGAGCTGGAATTCAACACTCCAAAACTTAGCTTGCAGGTGTTACTCTGTAACAATTGCTTAAGATGGCGGGCTCAAGCACAGCGTTGCAGATATTTATTGGAAAAACCACAGGCAAACTCAGGGTCAACAGTCCAGGGTCAAAAACACACAAAGCATACAATACCAGGATGATGAGGCGAAGGATGAAGCGAGGGTCAAAAACTGTAAGCCGAAGCAATATCCAGAACAGTAATAAGCGCATAGCGAACGAGGAAAGCCAAGTTGCTTAGCGAAGTGAGAGTGAAGGTGAGTGGAATATATAGTGGGAGTGATTATGGAAGTAAATGAGTGCCAGGTTTGTGAAATCATAAGGATGGTAAAGGTGAGCGTGTGTTTGGCTGAGTTTGGTCACGCAAGCAGTCCGTGGGTGTGAAATACTCACTGATGTTAAACTTTAAAATTTGCCAACCTTCAGAATAGCTGTGTTGTTTATTCTATTACAGATATACAGGGCACGGACAGATGGGAGGAGGCCCCAGAGTAGACCCAGGACTCACTGGAGGAACTATATCACCCTGCTGGCCTGGGGTGGCTGTGGATCCCCTAGGAGGAGTTGATGAAAGTTGTGGGGACAGAGATACCTGGGCTTCTGTGCTTGCCCTGATGCCACCATGACTTCAATAAAATGGATAAGCAGAAAAGATGGTGAAGATGATTGATTGACTGAACCAGAGAGCAAGGTTTTACACACACGCACACGCACACGCACACGCACACACACACGCACACCCCTTGTCATCCTAAGATAACGTGTTTATGCTTCCTCTATAGATAAACTTATTCGATTTCTGTTAGCCCTGTCCTTCATATGCAGTACATACTGATAACATTGGTATGAATGAATGAATGAATGTATCAATTATAATACAGTAAGATTATAATCTCTAAATCCGCACCATAAAACATTTACAATAAAAACACATTTTAAATGGAAGCCTATGGGGAAAGATGCCTTTTACCAACATAATGAATTATATCGACTGACTGCTGCGACTTTCTACAGATTAGTTTAATCAATTTTGGTGAATAAACAGTACACAGGGGCCTGAGCATTACCTCAGCAAACCCCCATACTAAAATATACTTTGTTAACTGCAGAGCCCAAAAGACTGAGATAGAACCGATGAACATACAGTACTGTGTAAAGCTCTTAGGCCTCCTTTAGATTTGTTGTTTAACAATTGTACAGTGCACCATGTATAACACATTGTTCATGATTTAACCCCCAAAATGTCAAACTTTTTTGTCACTTTACAATACTCTTCTACATTGATCTTCTCTGCAATATTTGTGACCTTTAGCATATCATATCCTTTTCACCCTGTTCCCCTTCCAAAAATGTGGTTTCATTGCTACTGCAATTCCAAAAAGACCATTCCTCATCAAGCCTCTTAAAAGGGTCAGCTTAGCGTCCTGATGAACCTGCCAGATGCTGCTGTTGCTCAAGTGTAAGGGGAGTTCACATGGTACTTGCCACTGTAGCCTACAGAAGCTGTGTTTTTTCTTAGTTTTGAATATTGCATACATTTCCTGAAGTTTATGGTTGTATTCGGAAAACTGAGACAGAAATAGTTACACTACTCACAAACGTTATGGGATTTTTCATTAATTTAGTTCAAATTTAGAAATAGTCCTTAATTTTTGTGAGCAGTATATATGCATCTATTATACAATTATATTATACCACTGGTTTTATGTATTGTCTAATGCTTCATATTTATCTTCCGATCAATGAAACCACACAGTACCACCTGTGTCCTATACATAATAGAGATCTTAAAATTAATAATGCCATTGTGTATACAAAAAATGCTCTGGCCTGCTGTTTTTCAGCTCCACCATCATGCAAAAAGTTTTATGCTAAGTTTACTGACTTTTGGACACTTCTAAAGCAGCCACTGTGCATGGGTAAGATCCTTAACCTTAATTGCTTGGGTTGTACATTGTAAAACTGTATTTAAGGGCCCTTTTGAAGTGTTTTTCTATTTTTCTATCATACTTCATAGATGTATTATTCTCTGTCATCAGCATGATCAATATTTTGGAGTGTTGGCTCTAACAAGGACATTCAATTTTTACACCAGTAAATGGCTAGAAAGACACCACTACAATTGGCAATTAATAAATTGGGAGATGATTGGGAATGAGCTAAAGAAAAGTGTGTTCATGCAACTTTAATAACTGGTTAGTCTTGGTCATTATTCTAAACCTATCCAAGAAATACTGGCACCAAGATGCCAATAGATGCAAAGGGGATTCAGTCTACCTGACAGCATCACACACTCACTCAGGGAAGCATAGGGCATATTGGTCACCTACACACACACTGGCATTTTTACGAGATGTGAATGGAAACTTGTGAAAATGTTAACAATATGCCAAATTATATACAGTGGTGCCAAAAGAATAAAGTGATTAATTGCAAATCAGTATTGCAATTCAAATTATACAAAAATTAAATAGTATAATTGTAACAGAAGTATGGGCAATGGAGATAGGTAGATAAAGTATATAAAGAGCCAAATGCTATAAGTGGTCATGTATTTACTGAGAAAAATGATCCACTGATGTGTGTCTCTCTAACTGCCGATTCATCTGAGGGTAACATGGGTTTTAATCAACCCATGTTTTTAATGACAATCAGTTATGAGTAGGCACCATGTTTTATTTAAAGAAAAGTGATTTACAAAAGTTTGCTCTACACAACACGTTTGTGAAAGTGTAACATGGCATGTACAAATGAGCTTTCTCAGGACTGTAGGACTCAGGACTGTGTTATTGATGCTCATGAGTGTGGAAAAAGCTACAAAACTTCCTCTAAAGAGTTTGGACTCCACCAATCCAGTCAGACAGTCCCAAATTAAGGAAATTCAATCCATGTTTTTTCAGTCGACCAACAAAAATCATTCCATCAGCTCACAAACCCAGGTTTACCTTCTACCAAAAGTCCCGTCTGTAATGTTATGGTTTATGAGTCCACTATTAGGAGAATGTTGAAAAACTATGACGTGCATGGCAAGGTCACATGAAGAGCCACTGCTCTCTAGAAAAAACACTACATGGGCATCATAACTTTATTGGGGGAAAAAAAAACCATTTTGTGGATGGATAGGAAAAAGAAAAGAGAAAGAAACGCACGCCATTACAACTTAAGGATCATATTACATCTCTGAAATATGGTGGCGGTAGTATCATGGTTTGGGTCTGTTTTGCTGCATCTGGGGCAATACGGCTTGCCGTTATTACTGCAGCAAGACAGTGACTTGTGTGCAGTTATTACATTGAGTTGCTACACCAAACCTAAAGACACAAGCAGTTTTACCAAAAATGTTTAAAGAAGAATGTTTGAAATGTCTGTAATTGTAATTACTAAAAGGAATGGCAATATAAAGAACTGGTCAACATTTACTGGAAATTCACATCACATACTGAAATCTAGGGTTACATATTTTTACTACTCTCAGATTACTTTTTTCTTCAATAAATAATTGTCAGGGTATAATATTTTCTTACTTGATGATTAATTGAATTTTACTTACCTACCGTGTGATTTTTAGAAAATCTAAAGCTTGCGTTAATTCAGAAATACAGACAATGTTAAAGGGTTTACATACAACATTGTAGACAGTAATTAGAGGGAAGTATTGAACACTGGGCCTTGGAGCTGTGAGTCACCCATTAATTCATTTGATTGGTTATTCTGTGACCTTTCAGGGTTATAAACTTGCTCTGAGAGTCTGACTTTTTTTTAGCTTTCATTTTATGGACCATACGTGAGCTGGATGTAAAAATCATCAGAACGAAAGCAGTGTTGATCACACTCGGTTCCTGATTTGATCACAAGCAAAAAGAAGTTGCACCTGATACAGATCCAATCTAAACCAATCACTCACTCATGATTTCAAAATAAAGAGCTCATTGACACTACAGAAACATGCTGACACAAGCACTCTTTTGGGACTGCCTAAATGCTCCAAACCTATTAAAGCTAGGCCATCCATTTTTTGAGATTGACCACTATTAAAATTCAAATTTAGTCTCAATGTGGAGTTTTATGTTTTACTAAACTCTTGCTGTGACTTTTACTGTTCCACACTTAGGGGATGATAAGGGGAAGAACTGAATGCATTAAATGTCCTATAAATAATTGGCATTGAAATGATGCTCGCACTTCGTATTAGGGGGCCAGCATTTGCCAAGAAATTCACATTATTACGCCTCCAAAGAGAGCCTGAACTGATAATGCAAGGTAGATTGAATCTGTGAGTGCAAACCGTTTAGTCAAAGCTCACTGCAGCAAAACTATTCATCAGAGCAGACAGAATGCTCCAGTGACCCAGTACTCAGTGTTGCCTCAGATTCCTGTTAAAGGATATAATCCTGTTGTAGCCCATTCACCTCAAGGCAACATGTTCAGAATTGTTTTGACCACCACTGATAAAATGTTATTTCCACTAGAGCTTGAAAAAATCTTGGAAAATAACTGGATTAAAAAGTCATTTTGTGATGCTGCAAGGCTTTTAGTGATATGAACAATTCTTAACTTTAATCCACAGCATAAACTGATCTTTGTTCTTTGTAAAAAAAACAAAAAAAACAAAGGTTGGCAGGTTGGAAAAATAAAAACAACCAACCTTCACAAAAAAGCCAACAAAAACGTTCCTTAAATGTTCTTTTATTTGTGCTCTATGTTGGTGAACTTCATTTCAGTTGTTAATAAATGTTCAAGAAAGGTTGGGATAGGGTAATTTAGGGCTATTAATGAGGTAAAAAAACAATGAAGTACAAAAGCATCCAGAAAAGGCTTTGAAGAGGAAAAAAATGGACAGAGGAGCTCCAGTTTGTCAACACACATTTAATTATTCAAATGTATGTAACATGCAAATGCGAAAAAACAATATATTTATTTAAAACAGGGATTGGAAAGGTTTTACATATTTCTCCCTATACATTACATTAAATGATATCATTAACCAATTCAAGGAATCTGGAGGGATTTCAGTGTTTAAAGAATAAGGGTACAAGCCTAAACTGAAGACTCGTGGTCTCCAATCCCACAGGCGACACTCTCCCTTTCCCCTTTGGTGTATTAACTCAAATATGTTCACAAACCTTAAGTCCAAAGACCATGCCCCCTTATTTTTTTAAGTGTGGTTCTGCTGGTCTAGGCTAGTTCCCAGGATGTTGGCCTTGTCATTAATAAATCAGGATGTGACCTTATCTTCTACATTATCTCTCTGTACATGTCTTCAGCTCCAGCAGGGACTCCTTGTGAATGAGAACTTTGAGTAGGACTCTCACTCCATCTTAATACACATACTGACCTAAAAAAAAAGTCAATAAAACCCAGTGCGGAAGTACAGATCCTGAGGCAGTGATAAAGGAGAGCATCTGTACTCGTGAGACTTCCTTCCAGTCTTCTTCTCGATCCCATATATTGGATAATAATAATAATTGTGAAAATAAACAGGAAAAAAGTGCCAGGCATTCATAACACACCATGCATTTGCAGCACTTAGAGATTTAATACCATATATGGATCTTGCATTTACAGTGGTCTGGCTTCACTTTGTGTTCATTTTATAAGCTACTAAATTATATTCTGAAAGCTCACATTCTTTGAGAGCCACGATTCTTCTGTAATGACATTAGATGTCAAAGATGACAAATGTCAACTGAGATTGAATAGGAACAAACTCATCTGAACTCATGCGGACGCATCGTTCATCTCTCTGTAATACTGGAGATAATGCAGATTGAAAAATCTTTTAAGCGTATATGGCATTCTTAATAGAAAATGCTGCGAAAATAACGGTGTTAATGTTAGTAAACTCTTACTTGACTCTGAGGTCTTGAAGTCTTTGAATGTTTAGCCTTCAGGTTTGAGGTTGAAGACTGAAACGTTTTTTAATGTATTCATTATACATAATGCTTAGATATTTCAGGGTCATGGTGGACCAAAGTGTGAGAACATCATACAGGCAGTAACCATTTATCCAGCTGTGTGAAACTGCAGTCTTTTATGATGAGAGGTGGGACTCTGGATCATATTCTAAAAGGCTGTAAATGATGTATTTTTACCTCGGACAAATTGATAGTTGTTGTGAATAAAAGTGTTGTAGCATTGGCAAAAAACAAGCAGGAAAAAAAGAGACTTGGCACAGAATTTTACTGAACTGGCACGATAGCACTTAATGATCATGAAAGTGGTCACAAAAATAATCAAGAAAATGTTACTTTTATTCATATTCTGTTAGATTTTACTGGTTAATCTAGAACATTCACTGGTGTTAGAAACTTTTCATTGTTTCCGGTGTTGGCACAGCATGATTTGGAAAGACAGCAGATCAGCTTTTACCACTGAAGTCAAGTCAGCCTTATTTATATAGTGTTTTTTTTTTTTTTTTTTTTTTACATTGGCTCATTGTCTCTAAGCAGCTGTACAGTTTTAGATTTCTAAATTATAAAGCCAGTCCCTAATTGAGCAAGCCTAGGGTGGCAGTGGTGAGAAAAAAACTTGTTGTTTTTAAATGTTGTATGTTTTTAAATGTTTTAAGGAAGACACCTTGGGAAGACCAAGACTTAAAAATGGACCCAACCTCCTTGGGTGACTTGGGTGTTATATGTAAGAATTATCCATCTAATTAAAATAAAATATTATGATAAGTGTCGTAAAATACAGAATATAAAAGCTATATGATGTAATTATTGCAAACCATAATGTAAACACAGTCAATTCCGGTTAATAGGACTACTGGTTAATAGGACCAGTCGCTTATTTGGACCAAATCGTAAAGTCCCGAAACAAATCCTATTATATACATGTAATGTTATTCGCTTATTTGGATCAAAGAAAGTGTACAGTATGTAATATCCGTGAAGAAACGCTTCGTCTCTGGCATCACTACACGAAAACCTCTACTGCCACTTATAGGCCTTTGCCTAACATTTCCATTTACTACAAAAAAAGAAGCCACAAGTCGCCACTTGTCCACAACAAAAGTGCATCAGATCACACTGGATAAGTTCAAACGTTGACTGGAATTTAGTAAGAACTTGTTTTTTACAGTATTATGCTTCGCATGCTGAGTACCTATACATT
>JAVSBV010116678.1:0-20142 GCA_033117975.1 Parotocinclus spilosoma
GTCCTTTCTGTGTGGAGTCTGCATGTCCTCCCCGTGTCTGTGTGGGTTTACTCCGGGTACTCCGGTTTCCTCCTACATTCCAAAGACGTGTGTTAGGTTAATTGGTGTCTCTAAAGTAGCCTGTGTGACTGTGTGTGTGTGCATGCCCTATGATGGAATGGCGTCCCGTCTAGGGTTGCTCCTGCCCTTGCGCCCAAAAATTTAAAAAAGAATTATTACAAGATTACTACTTAAATACTACTTATAGTGTGGGCAATATACTGTGGATAATCCGTGTACAGTTTAAGTATCTAAAATACTGCAACAACTTATAGTAATTAATTTGCCTAGTATTCATATTTTTGTGGTAATAAATAATATAATAATTCTGCATAGGATGTAGGTTTGCAGCATTTCATTTTGGTGTCAAATAAATATCTCGTAACTCATTATAGTAAATGAACAAACAAGCTGTATATGTTTTTTAGTAATAAGGACTAAACAAAAATGTTGGTGCTAAAAAAATCCAATTAAAAAATGCTGCCTTGAATAACAATGAACCTACAAAAAACAAACAGCAGTATCAAAGAAAATGAATTAACCTGTAGAGTTGCCTGAGATAATGTGCTGGTGTAACGTTCATATGTTTTAGTGTTTTTATTCTTGATTACTCCACTTGAATGTATTATTTAGTGTCTCTGCAAATGAGAATGTGCACTTTGTGCATGGATGGTGTTGTATAAATAACATGGGTAGAACTGGATTATGGGGGTGTTGTCAGGAGGATTTGTGGTCTCACACGGTGCAGCATTATTTGAAAGAAATGCAATCTTGTGCTTCACCATTGTGTTAATATGTAATCATAGCTCACTTTGGATGGAGGGTTTATTATTAATATTTTACAAAGCACTCACTTGTCTAATGTGTGAGTGCTAAATTGGGTCTTGAGCAGCTAAATGTGTGTGTGCATGTGTGTGTGTGTGTGTGTGTGTGTGTGTGTGTGTGTGTGTGTGCGCATGTTTCAGATAATGTGATTGTTGGAAAGAGAAATGGAAAGAGATAAAAGAAAGGGAAAGTGTTGGACTAAGGTTAGAGAAGTCCACTGCCAACACACACACTGTGGCTACCAGAAACACAGAGCATTGGTTTTGTGTGTCACACAAATATGACTTTGTTGATTGATCTGCATCTGCTCAACCATTTAAATATTATCATACTTCAGATCTCGTGTCAGATCCACGCCTGTGTAAATGACACCGGCATTTTATATCCTCCATCACTTTTTTGTACTAGATCCCTTTCCACACAGGATGTGTAAATGTAAATGATGGAAAGAAAATGTAAAATACAAAGTTTTTTTTTTTTTTTTTTTCGTTCAATGCAGCTGTTAAATTGCAACTTGCACAAGGATTAAAGCATTAAGTATTTTTAGGGTGCGTTGCTTATCAGGGAGTGTTTATTTATTTATTTATTTAGGAAATGCAAGTCTAGTTAGATTTTTTTTACCAGTTCATAATATCTTTTATATATATAACATATTATAGTTTATATATATATATATATATATATATATATTATTTCAGAAGGTATTTAAAATTGAATTGTTATTTTTAATTTGGATACTTTTTTACTTTATAATTTTATTGGCCCAAAATTCTGTAAATGATAAACGTTCCTTATAATCATTATCATAATACGAGTTTAAATAGTGGTTAAAACAAAGTAATAATAAGTAATAATTAACAAATAAATCAAATAAATAAGCTGACCTAAAATGTCTTGAATGCTTAAATACTTGAATACTTCATTTAACCAATCTAGCCCGGTATCTATATGGCTCCCTTTTGACCCTTTTTCCTTTTCCATGGCAGTTGTGTAATTACAACTGCCGAGCTTCTCCAGTATAAACCCTCCTTCCTTTTCACTTCCTTGTTGGGTCTCATCATTTGTTGTTTTTTTGTGGGTTGGTTCCTGTCCTCTATTGCTGCCTTCCTCTGCTGTTCCAGCCAGCTACTGCTGTTTAGTCTATTCTTTTTAGTGTTTTATGCACTGGTCCCTGTCTTGTGTGCTTCCCTTGCTAACTGTTAGCTGTAGCGCTTGTTTGTAGTCTTCTTTATCAGCATTCTGCTTGCACCTAGCACCCACAGTCTCACTCTCTCATTCTGGTGAGTTGCAGTTAACTTCAAAATCGTCAACGAAAAAGAGACTGTGTAGTTTAAGACCAATTTAAACTAAAAATGTCACCAAAAGCTGTCATTCTTTCACCAATTAAACAACTTTAAATATTAGTCCTCTCCCTGTCTGTGTTGAAATAAAGCCTCACTTGCTTTGTGTTCCAGTGAATAGTGTCTGATTAAAGTCTTTCAGCTCAAGAATCTTGCAGAAATAACCAATCAAAGGTAAAATGCAAAAGACTGAGGAAATGGCTCATAGATGTTATTAGATATTATAGATGTTATAAATTGTATAAGAATTAACATTCAGTAATGGCTTCAGTGCTTGTACTAGGTAGATCAAATATAATCAGTGAAATTAGGTGAAGACAAAACCCATGTATTTCAGAACTGAATAATTAATGATATTCATGAAATTCAGACCCTGTTGGCACTTTTTTCACAATTAAGTGATAATTTCATATGACAAGATTACAAAATGCAAACATTTAATACTGTACTAAACTCAAAATCATTATTTTGTCAAATTTGCTGACCCTCAAAAGTTGACTTTGACTTTCGTTCCACAAAAACAAATCAGCAAAAAATGTACCAAATGTTTGCAACCACATTGCTCCTAACACACCCTTTATAAGCTTTACCAGTATAGTTTTTACCCCAATTTTTACCGGTATTTATTTACCTATTTATCTAATTTAATTCTTACACATAACATCTAAGCTGCCATTTTAGACACTTTTTGAATCTTGGTCCTCCTAAGGTTACCTCCTTAATACATTTAGGGAGTTTTTCCTTCCCATTGTCACCGTGAGCCTCTCAAGCTGAAATTTGTGCTCATAGTGGTTGCTTATATGTTCCAGATGCAGTAGACATGGACTGGATTAAAACTGCTTAATGACTCCTTTAAATTCAGAGGAAGTGGCCGACTTTACTGTAATTGGAACTCTTTGATTCATGTGTTAATTAATCAGCACCTCTGCAGGATATAGTGAACACAGCGGTGAGGGGTAAAGACAGTGTTTATCATTACCGTCTGCTCAACTAGACCTGGCTTGCGCACTGGTAACATTCACACACGCTCAGTTGGAGGTTCTGCACTGTGGTGTATTGTTATGATAAGGGCTAGAGACACTGTTTACTTCATCTGTCTGATGAGCTTCAGTTGTCGTACATACTTTCTGTGGTTCACTGTAAACACAGCACTGTGGGGGCGATGGTCAGGTGTTTACCTCATCTGTCAGATCAGCTTAAACTGTCACGCAAAAGGACCCAAACGAGGCAGCTTTCCAAAAGCGTATGCGGAAAAAAAATAGGCACGATTACCACTTTGTGATGAAAGGGATTTAGATCTCGCAATGCTAGACGCAAAAGGTGTGGTGTACAGCATGCCCCTACTGGACTCTGGAGCAAATGCATATTGTTCTGTAACTGGAATGGGAAGTCTATGTTTGGTACAAACCAGAGGAATGTGATGGGGTTGTTTTTCAGCCAGTGCACAAATCAAGGTCCATAAAGTCATGGTCGGGTGAGTTTGGAGTGGGAAGAACTAGAATGGAGACCCTCTCGTCCCACATCATTTTGACCCTCACACATCTTCCCAGAGGGGTGGAAACTTTTATAGCTCAACTTAATATTAATGCCTATGGATGCAAAATGGGATATCCGTAAGTTCCTGTAGGAGTAATGTGTAGGTGTCACAATACTTTTGTCCGTGCAGTTTACCAGAGATACTGAGCTACATCTGGCCAGGAATATTTAGCAGTTTAGTATTTGGGAGGTGACAGAACATACCAAACTCCAAACAGCCAGTATGCAGAGGCAGGGATCTAATCAGGATTCTAGGCCTTATAATGAGCCAACACCATCTGCTCTGCCGTCTCAATAATAAGCTATTACCTGTCGCTGTAGCACTCTGCAAGGTCAGTCAAGGAAAAAACAATAGACAAATCCAGTTGAACTTTTGCACCAACAGGTTTTTACACATAGAGACATCATGCATGAAGGACGTACACCAAATATCACCTTAATTTAACTAGCTGGCAGCGGCATAAATATTTTTTCTTGCACGTAAGGACAGCAGAAACATTAGGCACTGCCGGTTATTTAGAAACAAGTCATAAATAAGAAAGTGTGCAGCAGGTCATGATTAAATTATGGCTTCCATATGCTACGTGTTGCTCAAGAGTCCTGTGCACTACTTCATACGTCCTCATGTGGCCAGTCAGAGTGAGAGACTTGCACTGACTGTGTCCGTATTTCAGTTGAACTCAGAAAGTTTTACAGCATGTCACTTTCACAATGGTCTTTTTACTGACATTGACACAACAAGGCAGTCTGAACTACACATATTTGGGGGCTTTGTAATAAAAATATAATAAATCCCTAGGTATAAATTCAGGGTTAGTATCATGCTCGGGACAGGGAATGAAGACAGAGACAGACGTAACTGCAAGTACTTTATTGCGACTGCTTTATTACTCAACTCAACTTGGAGGATACAAAACACAGACCACTTTTAGCATAATCAGTTAACCTAAGTGTGGACTGCAGGAGAAAACCAGAGCACCTGGAGTAAATCCACAGGGAGAAAAAGTCAAACTCCACACAGAAAGGACCCAGGGATCAATCCACCTGGGATCAAACCAAGGACCTTCTCGCTTTGATGCGACAGTGCTACCCATCGAGCCACCGTACTGCATCCAGTGGCATTTATATAAAACAAATAAAAGACTCAGAATGCAGCAACTCCCTCCATCATTTAGTCACAAAGAGACGATGTGCCTCCAAGGACCTTCCACTGAGGACTCATTTTAAAATCTATTTTGTTTTTAAATTAGTTATTTTAATAGTACTTATTAATAAAACTTATTTTAATAGTAACTTAAATATTATTATTAATTTTAATTATATTATTTACTTAATTTTACTGTTACTTTAATATACTTTTAAGTATTAACCTAACTAACATCTAGGCCACCCACAGAGGACGGGTCCCTTTTTGAGTCTTGTTTCTCCCAAGGTTTCTTCCTTCTATTTTCAGGGAGTTTTTCCTTTCCACTGTCGCTCTAGGCTTGCTCAATTTGGGATTGACCTTTTAAGATAAGATAAAAAATAAGATTGTAAAGCTGCTTTGAGATAATGCTCCATTGTAAAAAGCACTTTTTAAATAAAATTGAATTTGAAATTTGAATAACTGAATGGACACTTATGGACTGTGTCTGATGGATGGGAGTCCCAAGATGGCCCTGTGATGTGCTCTGTTGTCTGGGGATAAAACATAATAATAATAATAATAATAATAATAATAATAATAATAATAATAAAAATAATAATAATTCTTGTCATTGACTCAATATTTTTTTTCTTGTCCTTTGATCCACTGTATATTCTAGAGAATGCTTTCAAATTTGTGGCACCACTTTGGGAAAGACCCGTTCCTATTCCATTATGCCAATGAGCCCATTGTGGTTTTCTAAGTCTAGTGTGAAAGATTTTGGACTAAACTAAAGCTCTTGTGGCTGAATAGAAGCAAATTCCTACATTCATGCCCCACAGTCTTGAGCAAATCCTTCCTAGAAGAATGAAAGCTCTTTCAACAGAACCGGCTCCATATGAATTCCCATGGTTTTGGAATGAGATGTTTTGCAGTAGGTTTTAGCTGAGAGTGGATGATGGCCCTTTGATGTGTGTGGTGCATGACTGTGGTACGAGACGGTTGTGGTAGGTTTAAATGAGAGTTTTGAATGTTTGAATGAGAGGTTAGGAGCAGAGTGCAGGTCTGCGTTCCTATTGTGTTCCACCTGTCAGTCATGATACAATGCAGGCAGGGAAAGTCAAGAATCTTCTCCAGTCCATCATTCAACATCAACAAACACATCCACAAGCTTGTGGTTCTATCACTGTGGGGACGTAATATTACTGTAGCTAATTAACGGCACACCTACACTTTACCATTACTCAGTGACCTAATGCGAAAGTTGTTTTTTTAAACGTAAGTTGCAATTTTTGTTGTTTTTGTTGTTAATATGTAAAATATTAACATATTGTAAATCTTGATATCTTTGTATGGATATTTGGTTCTTGCAGGGATATATAAACTTGCCCCCTCATCCCCCAACACATGGTAAATCCTTGCCTCTGTTTTTACTGACTCCATTACTTTCAAGTATTTCTTCTTTCTTTGTGTTGGCTGATGAACGCCAGGCCCTTGGGGTGAAGTGCGTGTGTGTGTGTGTGTGTGTGTGTGTGGCCCACTGAGTGTGTTAATGATGACTTTTAAATGTCATTGCTGGTCTGGGAATGAAGGCGAAGAGGAAGAGTGAGGAGGAGATGAGAGTTTAACATCGAGAGCTGCTACGATTTTCAACGACCTTAAGAAGAGCTGTTTTGTTCGGAGGGAATCTTACTGATCACACTCTTTCACACACACATGCAGAATATAAGAGCAATCAGAATTCTTGTTCATAAACAATAAGTGTTTTTAACCTTACAGACTAGTGAACGCCCTCTATGGAATTGCATGACACCATGCACTTTAAAAAAAATGTCTAAAAAAGGCTAAAGAACTCATTCAAAAATTAGGGGATTTTTTCAAAATGAATTTTTCTTTCAGCAGTTGAGAAAGCAGTTGAAAATGAGGTTATGGTGATGTTTCTGCTACGTTGGAAAAAATGGCAATGATTTGAGGTTCAGCCTGGTCAGTAGGACATCAGGGAAAATGATTTGTAAATTAGATTTATCTTTTTTTCAGCATGATGGATTACTTAGATAGAAATGCCAAAGCCATTCTGAATGACCACCTGAGTGATGTTTCTGAGGCAGTCTGATTACGCAGGATCTGTTCAATTCCTCTCGTTAAGCTACCCCGCTTGCCCGGCACTACGTGGTGGTGATAGATGTAGCCAAATCACTTTTAAATGACATCTGGCTAAAGCAGAAAGGCTGACTGAAAAAACTGGGTGGTTTTATTTAAGATGTGGACGATGATATTTTGAAGCTTTGAGTTGCAGGACTTTTCCCGGGGGTTGGACATCTTCACTCTGAGTCGTCATCGAATTTTTAACGTATGTGAACACAGTGTTGAATATCGATCCATTACAAGCATGAGTTGTACACACCAGAAACATAGGGGTCTGGACTGATTGGTCAAATTGAACATCAAAAGGACAAGCGAGAGCCTGTCGGTGTTCATGGTGGAGTGTGACTGTGGTCAATTTAGTGTGGGTTTTAATTTGAATTCCAACTCAGAAAAAGCTCCCTGAGAGAATTGTATCAGGTTCATTCATTCTCAAACTCACTTAATCCATTTTAGCATCATGGGGTGGTCGGCAGTTCTGGGCACCAATGCGTGTTGATGTGAAACCAACATCAGACAGAGCACCAATCCATCACCAATCCATTTTATCTGAAAGGTTACTTCTATTCTGTCATTAGAACTATTACACGCTTGGGCAAATGCCATTTTTTTTACTCTGGACTGAACATGAGCAGTATCTAGTACTCAATAGTTCAAAAAGGCGATCATACAATTGTTCAGTTTTGTTAGCTCAGGCAGAATATGTTATTTATTCAGGCAGAAAAATCTCTTTATTGTTGCTTGGATGAAATTTAACATCGATGAGTATTTTCAATGTAATTCCAAAGGTTCACCAACTTTTTCTTGCTACCATATGCCATTTCAGAGCTTTGAAGTTTTAACTGTTATTGTATATATTTGATAACGTAATAATAATTTACAATATAACTTAGTGTAGGATGCTTTGGAGAAGATTTCTTAAACATAATGAGCAACTTAGCTAATTGAACCAAACTAAAATTAAAGTCAAGTAAAATTAAGTTGATCAATAATACATCAAAAGTTATTAAGAGGAAAGCAAAAGCTCTATTCCTTTTTACAATTTACAAAACACAAGATTAGTTATAGTTCAAAACAATGATTTTTATTACAACTTAAAAAAAGCTCTGGAAAATATAATACTTAATACATAAAACAAGTGAATAGCTGAAATAAAATTATAAAGTATATAATCTGTAAATCATACTGGTTTTTTTTAAATAGATAAATAACACATTACATAGCATTACAGCGTTACAAACATTACTATTGAAATAAAGTGTAAATAATAAGTGTACAAATGTACAAATGAATTTATTTCTTTATCAAATAAATAAAAGCCATGTCTTACTTGTGCTGTGAAATCATTTGGACATCTGATAATTGTCTCCTGAGTGAGCCAATCCACTCTTGTTGTGTACTAATTGTACGTCTGTGTATGAACACATTTCTGTAACCACGTTTATCTATTTGTTTGTATTTGTATCTGTAATTAAATGTTTCCCGCAGCTTGTGGCTGCAGACAAGAATTAATAGTTTGTGCAATGTGTGGAAATTGAGTTTGCGTGATGGATGTACAGAATAATGCTAACAGACTGGGACGATCAAACAGAAAGAACATAATTTTGGGAATATTTGGGAACAAAAATTACACCAACAATGTGGTGTTTTTTGTGTTCATAACAAATGCGGCATCAGAGTTCATCATGCAGCATGTGGAACAGTTTGTCGTGTGGTGAGTGATCTATTAAATTTGGCAGCACTTTTAGTCAGGAAAAGATTGTCTTACTGCTGTTTAATCTCAGCTTTCAACAAAATAACACAACATGATCTTGATTGCGCTTACAGAAACATTGCTTCACTGGCCGTGGTGACTAGTGCTTTAATTGATTCTGAATTTCCACATCATTTTTAATTTGATTTCAGTATTAGTATCTATGATTGTTACATGCGAGAAAACATTCATATAGACCCATGGGGGTTCCTCATCTAGTACCTATAATAAATCCAAAAGCTTTCCAGGAGTTACAACAGTAGTTTTGCTAAACTTTTAGATCTACAGTACTTATGGAACTCTAGTTTTATGCAAAAATGGGGAAACATGCAATATCCACACAAGCAGTGGCAAGGCCAGAACTGAAGCCCAGGGTTTCTGGAGATTTGAAATGACAGCACTAACCAGTGCACCACAATTTTTAAGTAACTGCAATTGTTATGGCACCTATTCAGGTGTGAGTTCAAAAGCTTTCTCAGGTGCTATCTTAAAGAAATGGACATTTATATGGGACTGTGGTAGCCTAGGGCTTAAGGAACTGGACTCTGGACCAGAAGGTCCAGGGTTCAAATCCCACCTCTGCCAAGCTGCCATGGTCCTTAAGCAAGACAATTGCTTGGATTGTAAGACAGTATCAGTTGTGAGTCGCTCTGGATAAGGGCGTCTGCTAAATGCTGGAAAGGTAACTGGAATTCACTGGGCGCATGCAGAAGTACATCCTGGACAAGGCACCAGCCTTTAGCAGGTTTTCAGAAATAGGAGAGTTAAATTAGAATTTAAAATTTTGTTCTTACATACATCAAATTCATGTCGGAATGACAGATAAGTAGTGCGACACCTGCTGACAGAAATAGAATTGCAGTTTTGAAAGGCAGAAAGCAACACGGTTTCACTCGTTTTGGCTCAAGGTGTCTTAAAAATAAGATTTAGTGTTATGTACAGTATAGCACTACACTAAATGTTTCATTATTATTTTATAAGCCTCTGTTCAAGTGTGTGTGTGTGTATGTGTGGTTGTGTGTGTGTGTGTGTGTTATATATATATATTTCTTTTTAGTCTACGTCCTGTGTCACAAATTAAGTGGCACACACCTGAATTACATGTGTTGCTTTTTCAGTGCTTTTAAGAAAAGTACACAAGGATCAGAATCTTTTCAGATGTTGTGTAGGCAAGGATTAGAGTGATATATCCAACAAATAGCAAGCGCAGCAGTGGCTTTTTTTCCTACAATGTATTTAGCTGTCACTACAGTGAACTATCAAATAAGCAAACATTGCATCTCTCCAGGGGGACTCCAGGCTAAAACAACACATTCCGACAAAAACTAACTACACAAACAAATAAGCCCTCCCTCAACATGAATAATAGAAATGATTAAAATACACAACACATCTTTATTCTCGAACACAAAACCATAGAAAGAGTACAGCAAAGGATAATGGCACTTTCTCAGCAGGGACGCTCAACAAACACTATGTACAAATAGCATTATTATACAGCAAAAAAAAAACAACCTTGACTACCTATTATGTAAATGAATTATGTAAATGAATTGTATGTTGCTGAAAAGTTGCTAGTAATATTAGTAGTGATATGAATGTACGTGTGTGTTTACAGCATTTAGCCGAGCCCCGGTACCCATGGCTGTGGTGAGGAGGGAGCTGTCATGTGAGAGCTACCCCATTGAGCTGCGCTGCCCAGGAACCGATGTAATCATGATCGAGAGCGCCAACTATGGGCGCACGGACGACAAGATTTGCGACGCCGACCCGGCTCAGATGGAAAACACGCGCTGCTACCTTCCAGATGCTTACAAGATCATGAGCCAGAGGTAACGTTATACACTTATAGAGCTATAGATCTATATAATATCACATTCTATGGCACATTTAAGGTATTTCAAGGCATTTCTGTGTTTTTGTATCCAGTAATATTTGGAATTTAATAATTATATATTTATAGTAGAGATATGAACCATTTAATGATTACACATGTAACATCACCTTCTTTGTAAGAGTTCTTGGACGTTGACTGGGCGTTACCAAAATCACAATGTCTTTTCATGCTACTGTAATGTAAATATGTAAAATGGTAATACTTAAAAATAGATGTTAAATGTAAATATAAAGGGGATTTTTATCAGAAAACTGCATGCAAAGGATACATAATGAAATGTGTCAGAGATACAGATGAAGATCCATGGAACCCTACCACCTACACAGCACCCGAAGTCTTGCTGTTATACATGTACTACTCATTTGCTACTCATTTATACTTTTTTTACACCACTTTACAGTCATTAAATCCACCGTAAAATTATGCAATATATTAACTAGTAGATAATAGTATATTCTAATATATAATATATTTTAATTTAATAATAGAACCAAAATATAAATACACACAAATATAAGTGCATAAACATATCTCGCTGGCTGCACACAACCAAGAAAGAATGAGCTCACTTGAAGAGTGAGCTATGGGACTGGCCGTTAAGGCACTGGACTCTGGACCTGATGGTTCCGGGTTCAAATCCCACCTTTGCCAAGTTGCCACAGTTGGGTCCTTAAGCAAGACCCTTAACCCACAATTTCTTGAATTGTAAAAAAACTGTATCAGTTGTGAGTCGCTCTGGATAAATTCCATAAATGTAAATGAAGAAACACTTATTTTCAGAACAGGCAACGCAATATCACCTTTTAAACACTTTGTACTTTGTAAAACTTTTATACAACTGTTAGTAGGTAAAGTCCTACAGAGAAGGCACTCTCAGCCCTCTAGGTATATGCAGGTAAAGTGGCATAGCGCTTGTGTTAAGCAGAGTACAAACATTTTCATTTCATATCTCTAATATTGTGACACTTTAAAGTGAGCACACAGACTGTAATGCAGTTTCTACTTATTCACGTAGTTAATGCAAGATCAATTAATATTTATTTAATTCCTGTAATTAATTACAAACATGTTAATGAATCCAAATTATGACATAAAGAACATTTAGCGCAGTAAAAATGCACATGCTAAACTTTGTTCAATTTGACCAGCTGTTTGCGGCTACACTGTCTGGGCAGATAAGTATTATTCGTTATAATTTTAAAACCTGAGATGTTAAAGCGAACAGATGTTGATTGACGTTAAAAGGCGCTTGCCTGTAGTCTTGATTTATATAAAGTGTTATCTATGAACGAGCGCAGTTGTGTCGCTAAATGCTAAATCCGTGGGTTGATTACTACGAAGCGACAGCAAATAAGGTAAGTAAAACATGTAATTGTTTTAGAAGTGCCAAACTTTTGCTAAAGACTGTACATGAACCATATGTGGACATATATAAATATCTGGAGAATGAAACACAGTTGATTACATACAGTTTATACTGCACATACAGATGCTTGACATTGCAGTTTTTGCACACACACACACACACACACACACACACACACACACACGCACACACACACACGAACACACTATATTACACTGGCTGCATTTGGATCAATTTGTTCAGCTAAAAAGTGTGAAAAGCCGATAAGGCTGCAATTAGATTATCAGCAGTGATGCATGCTGGTTAATGAGAGTCAGCGAAGGTTTCACCCGCTCCTACATTATTATCATTAAATGGACTTTAAATTCCAACATCTCAGGTTTAGAAGCGCTGAGCTCCTCTTGAGCAACGGCAAATAGAAGCCATAGTTCAGTTTTGGTTAAGAAGTCTAATGGGATGATAAAGATCAGATGCTTTCGTCTTTAAGGTACTTTAGGCTTTTGCAGGTTCAGGCTTTTGCAGAAATGTACAAATAAAGTAAAGAGTTTGTAGGCTAAGAGGGCTGAATATTACACACTCTCTGGTCTGTTTAGCCAGTTCGATGAAATTATTTGAAAATCAGTGTTAAAACATTTTGAAACATACACGGCTATAAATGGTTTAAATGCATTTTGGACCAAATCTAACAATATAACTAGTAAAAGGTAGTTGCAATGTTATATTTTTATAATAAAAAAGAAATAGAAATTCTTCTCACCCAAACTTAGTGACACTTTTAACTATTTTTGAGCACAGTTTTGTACACTTTGTACAGTTTGTAAACATTGTTTGATAGTGGCAGTTAGTTAATGAGACACACTGACCTGCAAACTTTTGAACACATTTACTTAAAAATATTGGGATTCAGCATATGGTCCTGGGGAACGAGGGAGCAGTTGCCCGGCTTGGTCTAAAATGCAGTTATACCAAAAATAAGGGATCGTCTGCAGAGTAAAACCATTAGGTTTAGTTTTAATGTTAGTGAGTAAAATAGTTTCTCAGCATTTATTGAGTGAAGTTTTGAAGAAATGACACTCATGATGAAGCTAATATTTGAGTTTATTTGAGTTTAAGCCACCTTGAAAATGTGTAAAATTATTAAATATTATTTCCACAGGTTTTTCGTTTAAGGTGTTGGCTGTTGCGTATAACAGTCCCTATCTAGTCAAAACTCTATAAATGATGATGATGCTCAAATTGACATTATTATCTCAGTTAATGCATTGGGTTGAAACGGGTCATAACATGATATAAATACAGTAGAATTGAGAAGAATTGTTATAGAATATTTCCCATATTGACAGTAATGTTTTTAAATTGTTTTATTATGCAAACATCTACAAGCCCAACTATATAGGGATGCTATATTTATTTAAGTATTTATACACTATTTTAGCCGTAGAACTTGCAGAACGTTTGGGTGACATCGTAGGGCTTGAATTAATTCAGTCTATTATTTATTTATTATAATACTATTATATAACATTATTATATTATTATTATAATTATAATAAAACATTCACAAAAAACTTGTCATGTCGGCAAGTAGCAACTCAGGCGGGCGATGCTTTAGTCTTACTTCTCGTTTTTGGTGAGTATTCATCCGCTGAGTAAATACACTATTTACTGTAAATTGTAATATTATATGATTTATAACATTCGTTTATTGTTAGAATTAATATTTTTAATATATCTTTTATACATTATCTGATTTTTTTGTGTAAAAGTTTATTAAATACAAGTATATGTATACGTTAACTATACCGTACTATGCATGAGTCCGTGAAAGGTGAACAGTGAAGTGGCGAGGGAACACTGTATATACGTATAAAGTTGGGATTGTAAAGCATATACAACTTGGTAATGTTGCCATTCTTTCTTTTCACACTGAAGATACCATGCATTTAAGTAATTTAACAGTTCTTTCTAATACCATGTCTTTACTGTTGCTTTTCAGCTTGAATCATTCTGGCCATTTTTATCTGATCTTATCTTGTGTGGCATCAACAAAGCATTGTCACGTAAAAACCGGCTCTTTACTAGGTATTTTCATTTTTTCTTAAATTCTTCATAAACCCTAGAGAAGTCTGTGTGTAGAAATCCCAGTAGATCATTCATTAATTCACTTTCTTATCTGCTTAAATCACAGGAGAACTGGTAGATCGGTAGTACATACTTAAATGCCTTTGGTTTCTCCCACGTGATTGACTGTTTAGATATTTGTGTTAAGAAGCAGTTGAACAGGTGTACCTAATGAAGTGGCCAGCAAGTCTATATAGCAGTAATAGGAGTTTTCCCTATATACGGTACATTAAATACAACTGTAATTTTGGTGGCACCCTTCGTCCCCTTCAGGAATTATCTGAAAAAATCTTTTTCAGTTTATTGTCCCCCCTCCTAACAGTGAACTGAAATATCTGCCTATGCAGCTAACATTTGATATTCATTATCTTGAAGCATCCTGACAGGCTGTCAGAGCAGCAGAGGCCCTTCCATCTCGAAGAGACGTATAGGCACTACTGGAGTTTTTGGGTAGTTTCTGAATCAAGGATAAAAATTTCCATTTTCAGAAGGATTTCCAACAGGACAGCTATACTCGTGCGCACACACTGTTGTCATGCCAATCGTGGGGAGAAGTGTGTGAAGCTAAAAGTGGTAATGGAAAGTTTCTAGGGAATTTGCTGTCTGGTTGAATGAAAGTAATCTGTCTTCCCGGTGTCAGTAAGAATTAGACAGGTTTTGAACAGCAGGTCTCCATGACACTCCATGACATTATGAACCACAACTCTCAATTCAAACAATGAGAGAAATATATCTCTTCTCATTGACTATCCATTGGATGCTGAACATATAGTTCACTGGACACAATCAAGCGGCATTTGCCCTTCTTACTCAATTTACATTGTGATCTACTAACAGTGCAAAAAAATCTATGCAGCTCATATGTTCTATATTATATGTCTGCGTTTAATGTAAGCCCTGCAAACACAACAAATTTATCTCTGTAACCTTCTTTTGACACAATTTATAGATTCATAAAAATGAAGAAAATAGAGGGTAAGATCTCTGTTCCTGCACCATACTGGCTCCCTCCTCAGCCCCGGTGGAAAGCATGGATTTAAATGAACTACAGATGAACAACTCTTAGATAGAGGGCAATATAGTTGTGAGGCGTGAGAACAAGAGAGAGAGAGTGAATAAAGTGATATACAGGAGAGTGCTCTGGAGAAGAAACAGCTGGAGGCCACCTATGCATTCCTAATCAGCTTGTACTTCTAGCACTAACTTCCAGCCTCTGACTGTTCCAAGACTAGGCTCTCTCTTCTAAATTCATTCAAAGCCCTTTGAGCTCCAGAAAGGTTGACAGTTTTGCCTTTGTAGTGGAAAAGCAGCTTGCTGATTGGAAGACTTGTCGGTACTTTTTGGTGGCACTAATCCACAGTGAGATGTGTAAATCAGTTTAAGACCTCTATAATGACATAAGCTCATCTATCATCTTTTTGATGTACTTAAAGCTGCAGTAGATGCAACCATTAAAAAATAAGTGCTAGGTTTCCCATTGCTGCAAATCTATTCAGTGTATTTATGAAAAATTCAAATGTGTCAACAAATAATTCAAGGTAATATCTGACAATGTATAGATACAGTGCTTGTTAGCTATTGTTTATTCTTGATATGGCAGTTAAATGAGTTAAAAAAAACAACAACTGGATTTTATTTTATTTCAGCACTAATCTTAAAACGTAATTTCACCAAAGACAGCTTTTCACCAGGCTAATATATTCTCTAGCTGATAATAGTATATAAATATTACTAAAAGACATGAGGAGTGGGCATTGGGATGTTGACTAATAAAGAGTTAGCAAGTGCTAATTTGCTATACCGCCATACCGCCAACACAATATAAAGCATACACATATAGAAACACCACAGACAAACAGTGGCAGTATAATGGGTTATACTAAACACCCCAGTGACTCTCCAAAAACAGTTCATCACCCTGGCCTTCTAAAACAAAGTCCAAAAATAAATGGCTTGTCAACTTTGATTGATACATTTGCTTTCTTGCACAGAGCCCAGCCATCTTTGAGATTAACTGAATTGCCAGCAGTGAGCCAGAGCCTACTGCCCAATATCATTTCCCAAGCCCTCAGTCATGTTCCAAAATCATTTGGAAATTATTTTTAAAAGATTGAGGACAGTTTTACAACCCAAATTCCAACGAAGTTGGGATGTTCTGTAAAACATAGCTAAAACAGAATACAATGATTTGCAAATATTTTTTAACCTTTCATTTAAAACCCTCAACAAATTGATTACACTGGACAAGTTTTTTTTTCTGACAATGGTTTTCTGAAGTGTTCCTGAGCCCATGTGGTAATCACAAAATTAAAACAGTTTTTAATGCAGTGCCGCCTCAGGGATCGAAGGACACAGGCATTTAATGTTGTTTTTCGTCCTTGCCGGTTACTTGCAGAGATTTCTCCAGATTCTCTGAATCTTTTGAGGATATTATGGACTGTAGATGAGGAAATCCCCAAATTCCTCTCAATTGCACGTAGAGAAACATTGTTCTTAAACTATTGGATTTTTGCTTATGCAGGTGAACCTCGCCCTATCCTTACTTGTGAACGACTGAGCCTTTCGAAGAAGCTTTTTTTGAACATTCCTCAGCTTGAGTGTAGGTTAAAAATAGTGCATCCCACCTCTGCCAAGCTGCCACAGTTGGGCCCTTGAGCAAGGCTCCTAACCCACAATTGCTTGGATTGTAAGATTGCAAAAGTTTTAAGTCACTCTGGATAAGGGCGTCTGCTAAATCCTGTAAATGTAAAAGTGTATGTTCTACAATGCCATTAACCTTACAATGCCCTTAACCTTATCTAGTGACATACAGTATCTAGTGGATAAGAATGCCTTTAGGACTCGGCATAGTTTAAACTGAAAGAGCTATATTATAGGGATTATAGAAGTTAAATGGACACTGAAAAGAAATCCATGATAGGCAACAATTTACATTTCACATTCACATTTTTATATAAAACATTTACAGCCATTATCAGATAAAAACGACTCAACTGCAAGCATGACTCGGCAGATAGTTACTACACCCGTGGAAAATGTTAGTTAGAAAGAATGTAGAATACACATCTAGCTGTTTTAACCTGTTATATTTACCTGTTAATTGCTCCCAGTGTCCCAACACTGGCATCCTGCAATGGGAATGCAGGATTATGGATTTAAAATCATACCCTGCCTTAATGCTGCGTTGCAGATAAATGCCACCAAATGCCACCAAAATCTCCTTAAAAAAGGAAATAGCCTTATTTCTAAAATCTGTGCTGTCTTCCCTACTGAGATGTTAATTGAAATAATGCTGACAATAAAGGTTTCCACTATGACTTGTTGAAACAGTATTTAACTTTTCATACATATTCAAAGACATGTTGAATTTTATAGCATCACTTGGTTATGTACACTCAGATATGTCAGGATGACTCTCCTTAACATTAAGAATATAAAACTTTATCAGTGCAGCTTGAATGTTAACAATATATACTCGTAGCCTCACAGCAGAACTATTGAAATTAAAATATTTAAAGTAAAATCCTTGGTTGTTTTTTCATATAGCTTATTATTTCAAAACTGTAAGAAGACATAAAATATTTGAATTCAAAACAGTTTCTAAGTTATATACGAGTTCTGCCTCATTTATTTAAAAAAATTTACCATGTTTGTTTTTAAGCAGTTTGTAGGTAGTGTAGGCTTAACTACAGTAACCCAGAATTTAGGATTGAATTTCACCTCTGGTTACTGTGTCTGAGAAGTTTGGTATATCCTCCCCATGACCATGTGGGATTACTTCAGTTTCCTCCTACCTCCCAAAAATATTAAAATGCCATCTGTTATTTTAATTTGCCCATAGATATGAATGTAGGAGTGTGTAATTGCAAGATGGACTGGTGTACTCTCCAATATGTGTTTTCACCTTGCCCTTAGTGTTTTATTACATGTGATTTATCAAGTGTGAAGGTCAATACAATGGCAATTGTTTGTCTCAGTATTGATGGTACAATTCTGATGCACATTTTGTAACCATGACTGAAGTTTGCTGATAAGAAGTATACCAAAAAGCATATACAGAAAAGTCAGGGGCCTATATGGTGTGGATGGTGTGTTTCTTATCTAGTACTGCAATTGTATTCTAGGGGGTCACCTTGGGACATTTCCAGGCAAGCAATTTTAAGAGAATTTACATACTTACTTAATTTTCATTTATTGGACTGAACATATAAAAGAAATCTTCCAATCTGGCAAAATGGCACTGATATGCAGTAATAATTTTTCTATGAACAGCAACTTTAACTCAGAAAAAGCTGGGACATGAACCCAGTATTTTTTGTTTTGTCTCACCAACTTCATTTAATTTGTTAGCATTTACCAAATTGTATTTTTGGCATTGCTCCTCACAACACGTAAAAGATGTTTGAGAATATCAAGCTATTAAAAATGCATGGACGGGCCCTAAAAAATATGTCGCCTTGAATGCAGCACATGTTCTTCGTAAATCTTAGGGAACTTTTCTGCATTAATGCTGCCATCCTAGAAGTGTAAACCACAGACATGATCTTTGTCAGTGGCACTGCCACAACCCCACACCCTGACAGACAATGACCTGTTGATAGTCTGTCCTTTTTGTTTTTGGTCTGGAACACACATCATCCATTTCTTCCCAAAAAAAGGGCTGGAATTCTGATTCTTCTGACCACAATGCATGGTCCATTCCAGATGCCCTTCCAGATTCCAGTCAATGTCACTTCTGGACATGGTTCATATAAGATTTCTCTTTTGCACAGTAAAGCTTTAAGTGAAACTTGTAACTGTTCTCCATATCGAAATGGAATTCCTCAAGACGGCTTGAGAAAGAAAGAAATATGTAAATCCCTTCCAATCTATCTTAGAAGAACATTGTTTTAAAGCATTTAAATAAGTTTTTCGCATATTTGTTGACAAACTGGAGATCTGTCCAAATATTTGCTCTTTAAAGACTCCTCAAAGCCTTCCATGGACACTGTTTGGACACCATGGACACCAAATCATGATTATAATCAACTGTTGACATTGTTGCTTTGTTTATTGGTTGATACACTGTCAACATTTTTCTGATTGGAGGTTGTAAAATACTCAAAAATAGACAACTATTTTCGCTTTCTGTGCTGTCCTCTGTAATCTTACATTTCTTGTTGGAGGTCATGGACAAGCTATTGCCAATTCTGGTCCTAGTCAGTCCCTTTGTATACTAATGTAGCATTACTTTTTATAACAATTTATGTTAGTATCACTTACTGTTGCCAAATTCTTTTTTAGAATGCTGAATTGGGAGGACAGAACACAAATTGTAATAAAGCATTGGCTCCACCTCCTTACAGGTCATTCCAACCTGTAAAACTCATAGCAAAGCTAAATAAATCATTTGAGGAATCCCGTTCTGTAGTTTTAATTTTTATGGTATAATAAGAGATAATACTTTTTCACATTGTCTTATAAATATTGAAAATAGATACAGAATTTGACTGTTATCTATTACAAAAAAGGGCGGGGAATAAATTTTTCCAAATTTGTGTATCGGTCTGTTAAGTTTTTGTGTCTTTCTGTCTTGTCTACTGTCTTTGCTCTCTCATGGCATACTCACACTAGGAAATCCAGGTGCAGTATGCTGAACTGTGCTCAGGCCTGCTTGAAGCTGTGACAGCTGTCTCTCGAAATAACTTCTTATACGTGCAGCACAAGGTAGCTGATTTTGTTTGTTGACATGGGTTTATGTAGCTTTGTTATAAGCATCAATGGATATTTTAGTGACAGACACAAGGTTACATCAATACACATGGTTACATCAAGACTAGGTATACTGTATATGTACACTCAGGTCAGACTATTTCAGTGTACTAATCTATTAACCTAGTGCTTGTCTTTGGAAACTGAAGGATCTGTAGTAAACCCACACGTACAGTGCATCCGGAAAGTATTCACAGCGCTTTACTTTTTCCACATTTTGTTACGTTACAACCTTATTCCAAATTG
>JAVSBV010116687.1:0-20142 GCA_033117975.1 Parotocinclus spilosoma
AGTTGGGTCCTTAAGCAAGGCCCTTAACCCACAATTGCTTGAATTGTAAGACTGTATCAGTTGTAAGTCGCTCTGGATAAGGCCGTCTGCTAAATTCCGTAAATGTAAAGCAGCAGTATTATATCCCATTTTAATTACCACTTATTTTTGTTGTCATGTTATTTGTTTTGTAGTGATGTGATGCCGCTACAGTTTACCGTTTATATGTTATAATTCACTTTATAACTTCAACAGATCCAACTCATGAAAGGCTTTAACAATGATGCTTGATAAAGTGCAATCACAGTTCGGAAATATTTGAATTATGTAGGTCAGTGAATTTACAGGTCATGCAGGTTGGGGGCAATAAATGCAATCGCAAGAATAATCCAATAGATGGCGCCAAAGTACACCAGGGCGCTATAAGTCGCTCCACAGGTTTGAAATCGTCAAAACAAGTACATTGTTCACAAATATAGGGTATATTTCATTAGGAGATATTTAATTTCGAAATATCCTCTTATTTTGTGAGCAGTATAAATGAATTCAGTACTCACTTAAATATCTGGACATAAGTGAAATCTAAAAAAGAAAGCAATTTACACAGTGTTGTATTACACACTGTAGGTTAAGGTCATGCTCAACACCCCAAAAGTGGCAGCTCGGGAGTGCTGGGGTTTGAATTCTTGACGTTCTGCTCCATAGTCCAGTACCTTAAGTACTGTGGCATCAAATTCTCATTGAGCTGTCTGTCATTTTAGCCAAGAGTTCATAGCTGCTATGTTGAGGCCAACACAACTGTCTAAACTCTGGATCTCACCTTACTTGCATTAAGGCTTTACAAGTGGTTAGGGCCACCTGCTGGAAACAGCAGTTACTGAGGGCCTGGATATGAATCCTGAATGAGGTGCTTGGGTAAAGGTTTGGTTGTGATAATCTGGCCTATTCTGTGTACGTCTATGAATATGAAAACCAGCAAAACACCATTTGGCCAATGGTGCTCAGCCTATAGTGAGAAACTGTATGACTCAAGAAAAAAAACAAATAAAGCTTATCTCTTCCCATTTGTGACAGACATTTAATCACAGCTGGACCCATCCCTCATGCATCAACCCACTAGACATAAATGCCCACACTGCCCCATGTGAGTGTTGTGCAAGTGTTCCCTTTGCATGTTTATGAAGCTGGTGTGCACTTAATAAAAGACATGTCTGCTTTAATGATAGAGCTGCACCCTGTAGTTATGAGCGGAGGAGGAAAAAACATTTAATTTCACAGTGACTGCTGTACAGTTCATGTGGAAGCATCTGTTTTTGGAAACTATCAATATCCAAATACAGTTACTGATGCTGCATTTCTTCCATTATCCGTATTAGTACAGTATAGGTCTATTACTTGCCCAAACCATCATTCCAGAAATATTATTACATTGTTATTATTAACAAATATATATTAGAAATATTATTATAATAAATATATAACAAGAGTAGGCAAAACTGGCAGGGGTTACAGGGGTAAAAGACCCCATCTCTGGTCTCCATGTGTTTGAAGTGATGTAATTGGAGAGATATTCACTAATAAGTTGGGCTTTATGGTAGAGCAGGGCGTCACATCTACAGCACCAGAGGTCCCTGGTAATTACAGACATTCTGCCCCTTTAAAACTGCCAGTGTGTGAAGGAAATACTTGTTAAAAGTCTGACATACTCATTAAGCAGACCTGAAGGTGTTAAAGAGGCATCTGCTCTAATGTAGTGTTCTTTCATGTTGTAAAACTACAAATGTGTGCACACACTGGTGAGAAAAATCATACTCAAACCCTTTTCATTTCCTGTTGGTTTTGTGGATGAGCTACAAGTTGCAAATGAGTCATATTTGTATTCACATTCAAGAAGCATATCTGCTCATGTTAATTTAAGATTGGAAGCATTCTAAGACCTTGAACTGGTATAACCACACCTCTCTGCAGTGTGATTGTTTATGAGACACTGCGTTTCCTTGTGTGCATGTCTAGTACAATTTCCTGGAGTTGCAGGAACCCCCATAAAATCCTCAATGACATCAATGGCAACGGTTTTGGAAAAGCACAGTGTTCCACACACCCGTTATGAGTCATATGGTATTCCGGGACACAGAAACAAAAGGGAGCATTTTTAAAGAACATACCGACCCAATAATATTAGTTTCACAAACACCCAAAGCAAAGCTACTTGCGCATCCAGCTCATAACTTCAGAATGAAGTCACATAACTGTTGCTTCTAAGGAAAAGAGCCTAGAAAAGTTTGGAATTATGCCTCATTTTCTGCTCATTAGGTCATTTAGAGCCCACTAAATGACTATTACGCTTACAACTACCACTTTGTGTATGTGAGGAATAAGACGCTGCCTCAGAGACACAAGAACCATGCCAACATTTGTCTTTGAACTCTATTCAACTCCAAAAACATTTCTGGGCAGGTCAACGTACTTGGAGAACAGAGTTAAGCCAAATTGTAAATATATAAGGTAAGGATATATAAGGTGGGGATTGTGGTGGCCTGGCAGTTAAGGTCCTGAAATATGGACCAGAAGGTGAGATTGTATCAGTTATGCTCTGGATAAGGGAGTATGCTAACTGACTAAACATAAATGACAATGGAAAGGGAAATATCACCTCACACCCTGACAGCAGGTCAAGTTGTGCTTCATCAGGGCTCAAACACATGCATTTTTGTTGTGGTAGTTGGGAATCCCACCATTAGCTATGATAAACAGCTAAAAATAGTTATATACCATCTCAATCACATTGCATTGATGACAAATAACCAATAGGCTAATCTAGGGACAAGTACACAATAGAAACCAAGCAACGGATTAACGCTGGGTCTTGAACCAACAACCTTCTGGCCAATTGAAAAATAGTAGTAACAATGGGACAAAAGTGGTATACATTATGCTCTTCACTATTAGCCTATAATAATAATACACAATACTTGAGTGATATATTCACTGGCTATGAATATGATTGCTGAATCTAACACATTAGTGGTGTTATATAACATTAACATTATATATAACATTAACATTAACGTTATATAAAACATTCCGATTTGTCGATAAACACATTCAGACTTTGTAGGTCATAATATCAAACCGTGGATGAGGACCAAAAAGCCATCATTAACAACTTCTTTATTCAGCCTGTTTTTAACTAACAAGCATCACAAATAAGCATCAGATTCCAATAACAGGAAACAGATGGACAAAAACCTGAAAGAATCATGAGTGTTTCATGACCTCACTTTAGCTGGGAAGATAAAAGTGTGACCTGCAGTTAAGAGGATGGACGCTTCTTTATCCATGCTGTTCTTTGACCCCCAGCAGAGACAAAGTGACGAAGGAAGGGAGCAGCTGGCATTTTACTGAACCATCTGACCCTCCGTCTTCCTCGTTGGGCATGCTTTAGACTCGGCAGGAAGCCAAGTTAACCCATCGTGCTCTTTTAAACTCCCTTTCACCGGCTGCATGTTGCCGTCACTCTCACTGGTTGTTTTAACCATACGCTTCCTGTATGCATGTGCTCGCTCGACCGCACCCATCCACACACGCAACTAGTGTCCAGCAACAGACTGTTTTAGCAGGAACAACGCCAACACAACCACCAATGCCAAAATTTTAGAATAAGATCCAAGCACATATTCCTTTGTTAGCAACCATCCTCCCCCATTCAACCATTCCAGACTGTAATCCCTTAACTATATTGTCCTTTCCTGTCCCACATTGCTCCCGTCTTTCTCTGTTTTTTACAAACTGTCCTTTAAGAACCACATCTAACATACAAGGAGGCAGTCTGGGATCTTAAAACTAACACAGTAAAAATAATTACTACACCCATGCAGCCGGGGGAGAATATATAAACACCACACAGGCGAGTCCAGGGTCAGGACAAAAACCTGGAACCTCTGAAGATGGGAGATGACAATACTGACCACTTGTGCCGCCAACACCCATTTTAAATGAAGTTTAAGTGAATCATAGAACAATTGTTGTGATTGAAAATAAATTAGTGTTTTTCAATATGAATAGAACTGCACAACAATACAAACATGCATCATCCTTAAATAAATCAAAGTCAAAGGTCACCCTTTTATTATAAAAACAAAAGGAAAAATGACATAGTAATAGGTGAGGAGACCCATCTTTTAAGCTATGTCCAGAACATGGCCATCATATCCAGAAAGTAGCCATATTGGATCAAGAGCAAGTGTTTCGTTAATGGGAAGGTGGTCATGTGTCATAGTCGATTGTGGGATTTGGCAATTAGATCTGCAATATCTCTTGTGATTTAAAAGCTGTCAACACAAATTTCAAAACTTTTGTTTGTCACAAGTAACTGAAGATGGAATTGGTGATTTTGATGTCTGGGAAATACAGAAATTGGTGGTCTTTCTGGTTGTCGGTTGTTGAAGTCTGACACTATGATATGGTATAACAGACAACAACCAACACCCAGAAAGACCTCCAATTTCACACAGCACTGTTACATCCATCATGGCTAAATTCTGAGAAACAGGGTCTGTGGACGACAAGCCACGCAGCGGTCATCTGAAGACTGCTACTGACAAAGAAACCTCAATAATGCTTTTGGCAACCTTAGCGAAAAGTCCATGACAGCGCACATGGCATGTCCAGTAACTATTGGCGCTCTAAATAATTACAAAAGTTAGGGCATCATTTACACATTACACTTCCTGACTGCATTTTAGTGATTGTTGAAATCAGATAAGAAATAAAATAATATTATACCACTACATGTCATAAAATATCTTCTGCAAACATAGCAGTTATCACAAAGAGTCATCTGACCAACTCGCTTACTCACACTTATTCACAACAACCAGTTAATGGCAGGGTTAGGGTTAGTATTAATTAATATTGTGCAAAGCAGATGAATAAATTCATTTAGATCATTAAGCTATTTTATTTAATCAAGTGTGCTATGATCATGTGGCAGAACAGCAAGTATAGAGAAGGACAAAAACAGTGATTAGCCAATATAACCAAATGCTGCTCTGTACATTTTATATGTATAAATTGTTTTGCACATTTATGGCAAACTGGATTGAATTGAAATTTCAGGTACAATAACCGGTTTAGAGTTAAATGTTAAAACAAAAGTAGAGTGCAAAAGTCTTAGGTCACCAAAAGATGTGTTGTTTAATCAATGGTTTAATGATCATACAAAGATTTTACCCAAAACTTGCAAAGTCAGAATAGCTTTTGCATAACTTTTCCCTCTACCAATCCAGCCTTAGTAAGATTTAGCATATCATAACATTTTCCCCCTGTTTTTAATCATTTTGATTACTGTACACAAAAATAATTCCAGTATTTCTTATATTTTAATATGGTCATTAGACCATTTCTGAAACAACACTATTACCTAGTCTAAAACATTTTCATAGCGTTGCATTATTAATGTGGCATATTGCCTTAAAGATCATGATTCATACACTATAATAGTAATTAAAATCATACACCATACTCAACACTAATAGTTTAATAAAGCAATAAACTTCCCCACACAATTTGCAACATGATAATTTCTTGTGAAATATCAGACATTAATCAATTTAATAAGATGAACAATTGCTTAATAACAGTTTACTAAAGGAAGGCTGGCTACTATGTGATTTACTAAAGTAAAAATAACAGAAGAAAGAATATGAACTGGAACAAAACTTTCTTAAAATGGAAAAAGTAGAGAGTTTCAGCTGCACAAGTCATAAGCAAATAACGATGAAAGGAAGAGAAAGGAGGCGAAATATAGATGATTCAGATATTACATTTGTTTAAGCGCTCACAGAGGCTAAAGGGGTTTCTGCCATAGCAGATACTGGAAATTTTGTTTGGCCACACTGAGCAGACATTTTTGTTCAAAACAGTAATTTGCCTACAGAAAGAATGTGCAGCGTCTAAAACAATCAAAATAAACTACTTATAAAGAACAGCCCAAATTAACTTTCTAAAAAAAAAATCTCTCATATCTTAAAGAAAGTCAAACATTTATCACCTACCGTGTATAATTTCTCATAGACTAGGGAACAAGCAGGTGAAAGATCGAGTCAGGTCATAGTACTGACAAAGGAAGGTTGAATCAAGGCATTTCTGCAATTTAATTAGAGAACTAGGAAGAGATTACAAAAACAGGCAGTTGGTTCACAAATGTTTTGGAACAGTGCAAACCCATTTCTGCTCTGTTGTACCATAACATTAAATGGTTTCCCAACACGGTCTTTCTGAGCTGTATTTGTAAAATTCCAAAAAAGGTCTTTGTGGATGACAGGACATTTGCTGTTAGCAAAATCAAAGCACCTGATCTTCTTACCCATGACGGAAAGAGGTCAAACAAAGGCCACTGGACAGTTTGTCTGGCTTGTTTGTATGGGGCATGTATTGTAAGTTTTAACTGATCCACAGCATACCATTAAATGCACCTACTGTACCTTCACTTATACCCTTAATCTACTTTTGACCATTTGTGGCAATGTTACAACAATGTCTTCATTAAGAAGGAAGCTACATTATACAATGCTTCTTGCTGATTTAAACTAAAGGTTTACAATGCTGAAAGGATTACTGTAAAAGCGGCAGTTACTGCTGTGCAGTTTCTGTTATTACCCTCTCCCTGCCCCTAAAGTTTTACATTAAAATTTAATATGAACAGCTCCATCAGGATCAATGCTGGCATAAAACGCAACATGGGTCCGACAGTCGCCAATGTAATACAACCACACAGTTTATGCTGAGATCAGCGCGGTCTTGAAAATGGACAGCCATAATGCAATGCACTGATTGTGATCGGTGGAAACCCAGTGCGTAAACCCAGTTGGCGGTAGTTTAGATCATCAAGACAGTTTCTTTGGACTTGCGCCAGCTTGAATTGTAGCTATGACAATGAATGTGTGCACATGTACTTGTAGGGCTGGAAATGCGTCAGAGCTCACTTGCCCTGGGGTAAAACCTTTTGTTTGACTTTCCATGGCTTTATCATTTCTGTTTCTGTCAATGCCATGACAAATGACATGTACCGGGTAGAATATACATCAGTGGTGTCCCAATTCCAGTGTAATCACTGGAACCTGATTGGAGGCCGATTTGAGAACCAGGACATAATCAAATTCCCACTCAACAATCAATCCTTAACTTGTTTTCCCCCTAGAAATTAAGGATTTTCATTAGCCATTAAGTGTCCTAAATAGAGTATGCACAATATAAGCAATATTGATAAACTAATTTTAATTAAATTGGTACTTCTCTGTGTATCATCTCTCTCTCAAAAACCCAAACCCAAAAGTGGCGTAATTACATCATTAGACACATATTGCATGTGAGAAGAACACTGACAGTTAAGACCTTGTACTTATTTTCTATTGATAATCTATCTTGAAGGCTACTGTATTGCATATTGCCCACTTGCTAGATAACATGCTCCGTGTCCCCTAACCTAGTGCATGTATTACACATTAAGAACTGCATTGCAGATAAATGTTTTTGAAGTAGTTACAGACTGCACAAGTTTAACTATCACATTGTTATTTAATAGGAGCAGCTTTCTATACGGTCTTCTTGCATCTTTGGAACTGTTTTGCTCTCCTGTTATGCTAGTGGACCTCATCATCCCATTGTGACTAGTGGATGTCCTAGTCGACAAGTCTATGCAAGTCCTAGTTCTAAATAATGTACTAACGAAAATATGGGTAAATGGCTATCCTCCACAGGTGGGAGATCCTTCTCCATCCAGCTATGGCTGCTCCCATCCTCTGGAACTCTTCCTTAGTCTGTTAGGTCTGCTTCAACTACCTAAGAATTTAAATCTCTTTTTAAAAACTTTTATTTTTACCTCCGCTATTTAATGTTTGATGTGTTTGCTTGCCTTTAACTGTGTGTCTCATGTTGTGTAAATTGTGTTTACTTTTTGTTATACTTGTAAGGCCTCCTTGGGTTTGAGATTGGCGCTATATAACTTATTATTAAATGTACATAATGTTCATATGTGGATCCCTGTATATAAAATATATTCCCTATAAGGATTTTATAAACAATTAACATTTGACAACTTCATTTCCAAACTAGTCTAGTGTAGATTATTGGGTTTGCCTAACGTCTTCATTGGTGATTTCAACGACACGCACGCAGACACGCACGCAGACACGCACGCAGACACGCACGAAGACACGCACGCAGACACGCACGTAGACACGCACGCAGACACGCACGCAGACACGCACGAAGACACGCACGAAGACACGCACAGACAGAGAGGACTGTGGGAGGAGACCAGAGTACATTCAAGACTCCAAACAGGAAAAAAAACCCAGGCCCCACCCTGGGATTGAACCCAGGACCTTCTTGATGTGAGGCTACCCACCGAGCCACCATGCCTCTCATTTGAAAACAGAAAACCACCAGCATTTACACATCCAGGTATGTAGATGAATATAAATGCAGTCACACGCACACTTCATCAGAAACATAAAAAATGTTTTAATGACTACTACAGATAAAGAAAGATGGCCACTAGTGTCCAATATTAATACTGTTCTGTACAAGTACCTGTGAACTACTACAAAACAATTACGTCACTCCTTTTACCACATCATGTTACAGCCTGTCCAACTCTTGGGACATGTCTCTATAGAACATCGTAGGTTTGAGTGAGGAAACAAAATGAGGAAGAAATGTTGGCAACATGCACGTTCACGTCACTCTACAATCTTGAGATTGGCACAAAGAAGGATAAAAGGCACATTAAAAGGTTCTGTTTGGACCTGGGCACAGACTAAAAAAAGAAACGATTAAACTAAGCATCAAATATCATATGTATAACTGTGATAAGATATATTCTGCCACACACAACTTATTCTTTTCAGCAGTAACGCTCAGATACCCATCAGTCTGGACGTGTCCACAGTTCGACAACCAGACCATATCTAGCATCTGATGTGCTAACAATGACAGTTCCTGTTAGTAAAAAACAGAACACTGCATTACTTCCCTTAGATATTATACTTCATGTTCCTTTTCACTTTATCAACTGATTGTTCTGCATGTCTGTAGAAAATAACCTTGTTGATAAGAGTGGTTACCTTGTGGATAATAGTGTTCGAACTACAGCACCATGGTTTTTAATAGTAAACAGCTCTTGAACAAAGCTCACTATTGATTTTACAAAGATTTCAAAACTTAAGATGACATGTTCCAGATTAAAACAGCCATGGCAATAATACAATGGTGTAAATCAAAACAGATAACCAAGATACTAAACTGTTATTTATATATTTGATACTGACAAATAACCAGCCAGCTAAGCTGATTCCAATTTACATGTATTTTCAATGTGCTAAAATACTAACAACACCCAAGTAGTGCTGTACATACTATGTAATATAATTGTTTAGAATTGCTTTGGATAAGAGGCTCTATAATTCCTGATCATTACACTACTTTGATAAGTTTGTCTCCTATGAAAATATCTGACAATATGATTATGCAAGTTGATACTAAAATACTGACATATTTGTCATTTATGAGTAGTCAGTCGACCATATGGGATAGCTAGTAAACTAGGTGATTTGGCTAAATCAGACATTCAGACATTATCACAGTATGTTTAATTCCGCTCCTATGGAATTACCTTGGAAATTAAACCCATATCACAGAATATGATATTCAACATGGGTTATTATTGGATTCTATTTAAATCTATTGCTACTTTAAAACAACGGAATCTATTTTATATTATTTTTGAGTAAAAATAAGTGAGTCTGTGAAAGCTTTTTTGTTTATCAAACCTTGAGCCAGAATTGAATTAGCACACTAATATCCATAGGTATTGGGTGAAATTTGGAAATTCACATCTGCTTTTCATTTATGTTCTTTATTTCAGAGCCAATGTTTCTATCGTGCAGCTGCTATGGTTAGTAAAGCCCTGAAGACCCCGAGTTTCTACCCGGTGCTGGGTTTGTAACGTGACGGTCAGGTGGTCCAAATCAACCGGTGACCCTCTAGAATGAATGGGACAAAACTATTTCTATTCTATTCTACTATATTACAAAAACGGAACTGTTTGTAACATGACTCTGTGGTTGACTTTTACTTGAACTTCCATTGTTACGAACTTTGCATATTGTCACTAAGCAGTAGTGTGTGTTTTCCATAAGACTAAACGGCATTTCTTAAATTTTGTTACTACAGCCTGCTGAATCAACATAGTCCGGATCTCCGTATAATTGAATTACCCACAGTGGCAAAGTCCCTACCAGGACCCCCACAACTGCATCACTAGGACCTAAGGGGGTGTAACTTGATCCTAGAGAGAACAAACCCATTTGCCTAGTATCCTGTACCAAGTGGTCCTTAAGGCATGACCTTTTCATGGTATATGTTTTTAGTAATGGTCATGAATGCCATTAGACTCTTTCAGAAACCATGTCAACGTTGACCTCTCTGAATACTCTAGAGTATGTGACTGTGTGCATTTGTGCAAAACGTCTGAATAGCCTGAACTACCAAACCCGATTAACATCACAGTGCAGGAATGTGATGAACCTGCAGAGACTTCATATTGTTCTCTTACACAAAGCAGTACACACAGAAGCTTTGTCAGAGGTGTGCAAACACAGACATAGGCACACACCAATGAAGTTGTGGTGTAGATTACAACCAGATAAGTCTGTACAAGTCAATAGCTTAGCTTCTACTGGTGATGATTTTTTACCAACAAAAAAAATAATTCAAATACATATTTAAAGACAATTTCTGAAGAATGCAAGAGTTCGCTTGAACTTTTCCCTTTTCATAACATAATTTGGAAAACATACATAATATACCATGTAAAACTCAAGAGTGTATTGTAGTTAGTGGAGAAAAAAACAGAAGTGGTCTAATTTGCTAAAAAAAAAAAGCACACCAAGGACCCGGATGTGTGTCTCAGCAATGCGTTCCAGCTGTGTCAGGCATTACAACGTAGACATTTACATTTACGGCATTTAGCAGACGCCCTTATCCAGAGCGACTTACAACTCCTATATTCTTACATTTCAAGCAATCATAGGTTGAGGGCCTTGCTTAAGGACCCAACTGTGGCAGCTTGGCAGAGGCGGGATTTGAACCCTGTACCTGAGTCCAGCACCTTAACTGCTAGGCTACCACAGTCCTTGATGACTACCTTTTCACTTATAATGACAATTGTTAGAAATAATCACTCAAACATTTTTAACAAACATGCACTGTAGTCTGGTGCTATGAAAACATTTCCTAGACAGATTAATCCTGCATCACCAACTGGCAGTCTAGGTTGATGGCTGCCAAGTAAAATCTACCTGTCCATGCAAGCAGTGCCAACTATAAAGGAATATTGGTCCAAACATGTCACAAATAGCTGGTGAAAACAGAGTTTACACAACATCAGAGCCTGACATCGCTAATACACTTCTGGCTGAACATCACACAAAATCATACCTTCCGAGAATAGTACAAGCTGTTATTTCATATTAATGCATGGTTTTATAATGACATGTTCGCCTGTCAGGTGCTGACAAATCTTTGTCCATGTCAATCCACGAGCCTTATGGGGTCATACATGGCTCTCTTCAATGCCTCCACCCTTATGTTCAGAGGTTCAAATCACTTAAATATAAGATCATAGGGCAAAGCAACTGTTGAGAAAAGGTCAGGTGTGTGTGAGTTTGCTCATGATGACTGAGGCAGCTGTGGCTACAGAACAAAGCATGCAGTATAGTGAACCTATAGGTTTAAATCAGCTGTGGTCAACAACTGGCAGGTCACAATAGAGGCATTACACACTAGAAGAGTAGTCCAAGTGTGTGTGACATGAGTGACCACTTACCATGAAGGAATTTAATAGACAGTTTTGCTTGAATGTATGGAATTGTTTTACAAGGTAGAATAAGTGATTGTGGTTAAATAAACCCTTAGATACAGTACTGTGCAAAAAGTATTTGGTAACCATTAGATTTGTTGTTTTAGCTGTGCTGGTCCTGAATATTATAGAAAAGAGTAAATGGGACAAACAAAGTACGCAGTGAAACAGATGGACCACAGTCTGCAGAACTCTATAGAGTTCTTCTATAAAATAAGGGGAATTGATAAATGCAAAAACAAGGAGTTCTAATTATAAGCAGAGGCGACGAAGAGATATGATTTCATGTCGTCTCTGCATGGACAGATAACAGAGATTACCTCTCACTGTCTCTTAAGCACAGCAAGGAGGATTAGCTGAGACCCCCACCAGACACTTTCAAAAAACTGCTGCTATTATCCAGACAGCATGTGATTAAACCATTACAGAGACTGCTGATCCGGTACCGTCTGGCAACGCAGACAAATATGCCTTAAACACAGACGTACACATACACACTGCTTTTAAGCGTCTGTTTCGAGTCAAGCCAAGTGAAGAACATTTGCCGTTTAACCACAAGTTGTCCCTTCTTGACCATGATGCAATACTTAACATTGCAAACAAACACTATATACAGCAGAAATTGTAGAACCTATGTGTTTTTGTCTTTTCACCCACAGACCTGGGTGTTCTCTTTTGTTTTATATATTGATATGCCACGTTTTGTAAAAACAATATTAAAATTAATACAATTGTTCACAAAAAAAGAAGAAACTGTAGAACCCCTTTTCTTCTATTGAGAAAATTTACATAAACTTAAACTTATAATCTTCTGTGTTGGTCATAATATTTTCAGTAAGTGCATTTTTTTTATTCCCTCATACCATCCACTTAAGTGTTACGTCTTTCCCCCAGACAGGATTGTAACAGTATATTACTGTATTTTCTTTGGCTGTGCGATATTTATTTACATGCTATATATTGAAGTGATATACTATACTTGGATGATATATATATATTTTGACCCCAAAATAAAGACTTTTTTCGAATGGGGTGTAAACTACAATCTCCACTCCTGTAAATGTGTACAGTGTTTTGAATGTGTCGGCTGAATTATCACTGTTATGTAATGTATTAAGATCACTATTTTAATGTGTGGTCAATGTCCCAAGGATTCACAGAACAAAATGCAGCTGATAAACGGCACATACATGTATATTGAGATAAAGCCTAAAAACATATAACCATATTATTTATAAGCCACATTACCCTACCCTAAGTGGGAAAGGATTTGGCTGGGTCAAATAAACTGATATATATGATTGCTGCTTGAGCCTGGGAAGTAGAATAAAGACACAAAGGAAGAGGCTGGACTGCAGCTGGAGACTGAATGAAAGGAAAATCAATCTAAGTAACAGAGCTTTCTGTGGATCAATTACTCTGGATCCAACACTCATATTGCAACTTCAATATTATGATTTACACACACGCGTAAGGGTGACGTGTCTAATAGCATAAACGCATACAGAGTATGGACCGCTCCAACGACAAAAGCATAACATTTAGTTTCATTTGATTTCAAAGCCTGTATCTGTTATACACGTGTCATATTGAGAATCTCTTCCATCATTTTGAGTAAGTCTACACTAAACACACAGCTAAGAAATCAGGACCTGCTTTATCACACGTGATCTTTTCCCCTCCTCTGTGTTTCTCTCTGCTTTTCTCCGGACTCTCACAGCGGTGGCCCGATAGTGAGCATGAGCTAGCACTTCTTTGTTCATGGTAGAACAAAAAGCTACTTTCACTTCAGCACAAGTTTAGCGTATGCAAGAGAACACAATTGAAAACAATATTATTATTCTGGCGTTTTTAAGCTCTTGCTGATGCAGGAGACACCCAGATGTCTGGCAGACGCGTAGGAATATCGCTTTAACTGTTAAGAGCGCATATGGTGTTGTTTTGATCATGTGAGCACTGGTCTGGTGATCTGATTAAATTGTTCCATGTGTGTCCAAGTGTGCTAAGGATGTTTATGTCAGAGGACTAGGATATGGGAATAGGAGGAAAAAGGGACATCTATAGTTAACGTAAACCATGCAATTATTTACTAACATCCTCCTTTTTCTTGTCCAGCAAACGCATGTGAGGTAGAGTGGAAAATAATCCAGTCTCTGAATAACTATGTCACCATGTATCCTTGGAAACCAGAAACAGAATGTAAACAAGTGCCTCGTGTTTTGTAGTTTCATAACAAAAGAATGCTGAGCCACACTTGACTGAGCAAGAAACTAGAAATATTTTTCTGACAAAGCAACCTCGTGAGAGTAGTTAGTTAATCAGCTCTTATAAGCAAGAGCAAGAACATACAGACACAATGAACAATAGATAAGAAGCATCGGAGCATCTCGCTACGGAGAACAAAGCAAACGTGGCATCAGTGTGCACTGCATAAAGCCACCATGGGTCAGCTTTTGCTTTCCCATTTCCTAAGTTACTTTGTTTATCAGAATGTTTTTTAGCAAAAGGAGATTTAGAAGACACACCAAGTATTAGGTCAGTACTGGCCAGATATCATGGATCAGTGTCAAGTCAGATTGGATTGGATTGTTCAAGTTTGACTACAGAAGATTAACTGAGACAGAAATATCGTTTTTGTCATGGGGTACAAATTGAATACAGGACTGGGTAGGGCTGACCCAGCCATGCCATTATGTGAACCTGGTTCACTGTGGGCTGGACCCAATGTCTTGAACAGATCTTGCACATAAATAGAGGACAGCAAGTCTGTTGATGTTCTGTTACTGTGATGATCCATAATAGATTTCAGCTTTAAACTGATCCTGCAATCTCTAATAGCAGTACATCTTCAAAAATGGGGAGATAAAAAAGGGAGAATATTGTTTGTTCAAAACGAAATATCCCATGGTGAAATATCCCCTACATTTCAGTTTAACTCATTACCTTCCTCATATTTGGCAAACATTTGTGGTTCTTTTGGTATTTTCACATTTTACTGTTTTCATCATTAAGCAGATGGTCTTATCCAGAGCAGTTAAATGATCTCATCACTTGATATATTTTCAAACCACCAATCAATCGTTCTGAGCCACCTCAACCTCGCGGTTAAGGAACTGGACTCTGGACCTGAAGGTCCTGGGTTCAAATCCCCCCTCTGCCAAGCTGCCACAGTTGGGTCCTTAAGCAAGGCCCTTAAGGCACAATTCAACACAAAAACTTGAATTGTAAGAACATATCAGTTGTAAATGGCTCTGGATAAGGAAGTTTGCTAAATTCCGTAAATGTAAATATTATATGCATCTGAACCACAACAATGTGGCCTTAGTCTGGAGAGAAATATTTACATTAGGTTAACTCTAATAATTTGACTGTCAAATTGGTTTAAGCACTTCATTATGAATTGTGATCACTTAAAGGAGTAATGTAGCATAGCCAAAACATTATCATCACGTCAACAACGATGCTTAATTTGTAAATTACAAGGTGCCAGAGCTCATACTGACAACAGTGAGATCGATGTAATTAATAATTGGGGGAGGAAATCGACCAATCACAGCAGTAACTCAGTCAAATGGTCAAAACGACCTGGTAGTTCAAATCAAGTATTAGAATTTGTAATAAAGGTGATTTAAGTGACTCTGAATATTTCAGAAACTTCTGATCTACTGGGATTTTCAAGCACAGCCATCTCTAGAATTTAAACAAAATTGGCCGAAAAGAGAAAATATCCAACAAGCAGCAGTTCTCTGGGCAGAACTGATGTACCTGTACCTCACTGATGGTCAGACTGGTTTGAGAACATGGACAAACCATGAAGAAAATGAGCTTCAAATTTGACGCACACTTCCAGTTTAAATCCATACTAATGCATGGACCTGCAGATTCAAAGCAAAGGACTGACTGACCAAGACATCACACTTCCTCTACTGGCTTGCCTTGTTCCCACAGCGCATGTCATCATCATAAAATGCACACACATAGCCAGTCATCTACATTAGATAAAAGAAAAATGGAACTCCTCAAACCAAGCAGCCATTTTTAAGCCCACCAAAGAACAAGTTCATGATTATAAGGATTGTTTAGTGACAGACCTGGATTAGCATAGTTTGCACTCTGATTGGTCAACTCTATAGCATTGTGTGATGTAGTGTGTCCTGTAAACAGCATCAACACACAGTAGCTCTCTCAGGTCAGACTAGATGGGATTGCCCTTGTTCCCCTCCAGCAACCGATGCCCTGTCACAGGTTCATTTCTCCTTAATCCACTGCTACAACAGGAGAGCTTGCCATTCAAAAGGCCAAACCTTAATCATTTGAAAGGCAGTCTATCGGCACACAGAGCAGAGCTAGCTACAATCTAGGACTAACTTTTAGTAAACGGTAATGTAATGCCTACTTTACACTGTATGATATTTCGCTACATTTTTGCAGAGCAAACAAACTTGAGGCGTATCCTGATGGGTTTGCCAGTGGACGATTTAATGTGACTGCCACTGTCCAAAATTTGGGTTAAAATGCGCATGCTACGAGGCAAAATAAACCTTGTGGGCATGTGGGTGCAACGGACATGTTTGCACATTTAACGGAAGAGAGGATTGTGGAATTCTTTAGAGTTTTATCCTGACGAAGCAAAAAGGAAAGTGGTGTGGGAAAAAAAGAATGCATGAATTACAGCCTCCGGGTACGTAATTTACCTGTATGACAGAGTAAAACTATTTAGTGATTCCCAGTTTGATGCAAGCAGCAAATAGTAATTTTCTTTATTCGCAGGTCTATCGCAAGAAAATCTTGAACATATAATCAGCCGTGGAAACACTTGATATCGAAGCCTGTCACAGAATTCACCAAAAAATGTATGTTAAAGTGTAAAACCAAAAAATGTAAAAAAAAAAAAAAAAAATTGTTTGTAAAAACAAACAAAAAAAAAGGCACCTTGTAATGTAATCTAATAATGCATCCTGGCGCAAAGCAAAAGTCATCTCAAACTGGATCCATCAAGCGGACAGTGGACTTCAGTAGATCTGAATCAAACAGCACACTTTAGGGATTGTTAGAACTGGATACAGAGCACACAAGTGAACCTAAAAATCTGCATGCAAACATGTCAGCACTGAGCAGAACGTCAAAGGAATGTTTGTGAAAGGCTTGTGAATTCCATGTATTAAGGTTGTTTTAAGAGCAAAAAGCAAAGTATTACTGCAGTAACGATTTTAATAATGTAATCAGTGAGTAAATTACATTACATTATAGAACTTGATATTAAACATTTGAGTGCGTTTTGCCTCTTGTTTAACATCTAAATAATGTTCAACCACAGAAACTGATCCTGACAGCTACCAATGAACTTTGTTCTTTTTTGTGTTGACCAGGTCAGTCCACGGGCTGTTCATATTAGCGTTGCACAAACACCATGTAAACAAGCCACCAAATTCGCATTTCAATACTTAATCTTGCAGCATTGGGGCAGTTTGCCCTCTTCGCTCACATGCTGCCAACTACACTTTTACACACACATCCTCATTGAGACTTGCGTATCCGCAGACCGCGCAGCTTGGGCAGAATACAGAGTGGACCGCCACAGTGTGCTGACTCATGCAAGGTTTGCGTTAAGAGCCATCACTGAATAACACAGGAAACCCAGCTATTAAAGGTCCGCTACCACAGCAGAACAATTGTCTCTATCTTTACAAACTGTATCATTCTAACCGTTTGTTCTACATGAGCCTGACTGCTAACAGTCCATCAATGAATAATGACGGTTTCCTGACTCATAACCACTTGGTTCTGAGTCAGCGGCCACATCATTCCACCCACTGAGGGGACATCAGCTAACGGGATGGTCTAATAATGAATCTGAACTCTGATGTAACAGCATGGAGAGCGGCTGCTCAGGAGCACTCCTAAGCAACGCAGTCATCACCATGTAGGTTTGTTCTCTCATCCACGTGCTCACTTTCTTTTTCGCATAAGATCTACAGTACGCATGGGAACATGCACACAAAGACAGAAAGAAAAAGAGGAAGAAAGATAGAGAGAAAGAAAAAGTTCTGTAGCATTGAAGGGGGTGGGGGAAAGAGTTCAGGGATCACAAAACAGATGTAAGATTTTGAGCAGAGCAAACACGAGGAGGATCCAACCCTCAGTACCCTACATCCTGGACACCAAGAAGCTTTACTGTAGCATCTCCACAAGCCACATAATACAAAATGGAACAATCACATGATGTAGTTGAGAATCAACAAGATATTAAGATTAAGCCAACATAAATTTTACGTATACATAAATATACACACACACACACACTTAAAGTATCAGTAATTGTCATGTTTTACTAGGAGTTCCCATCTGGAATTGTGTAGGGTTTGGTGGTGGTGGGGAGTAGAACCGAGATGGAATGGCATGCTAGGGGTGTGGATTTTTTCAGAAATCCCAGTACACATGCCGTGTCAAAAATGGAACTACATGGCTGGACCACAACGTAGAAAAAAGAAAAGCTAGTCTAGTGGGCTGCATTCACTTGTAAAGTAATAACAGGTCTAAAATACAGACGTGCTGGCTAAATCCCCATCTGCCGTGGATAGCTTTTACAGAACGGTATATGCAACGTAGAAATGGAAAATACACTCAACGGCCACTTTGTTTGGTACACCTGTTCACCTGCTCATTAAAACATATCTGATCGGCCAAATGGCAAAAACGCAATGCCTTTGAGTCCGTAGACATGGTCAAAAAGGCCTGCTAAAGCTCAAACTGAACATCAGAATGGGGAATAAAGATGATTTAAATGACTTTGAATGTGACATGGTTGTTGGTGCTAGTTGGGGCTGGTCTGAGTATTTGGGAAATTGCTCGTGTACTGGGATTTGCACACCGATAACAGTCCAAATAAGCGAGATTATCCAGTGAGTTCTCTGGGAGTAAAAGCCTTGTTGACGCTGTTAAACGACCAGACTGATTCAAGCTGATATAAAGGCAACAGTAACCTGAACGCACAACACTTTGAACATTGAATCAGACGGGCTACAGCAGCAGTAGACCACACCAAGGGGTCAGCTACGAACTGGAGACTACAATTTGAACAGGCTCAATATAATCTGAAAACAGAAGATTGACAATATGAAGAGTGCCAACATGGACCAAATCTCTGAAGAAAGTTTTCCCCACCTTGCTGAATCTATGCCACAAAGGAGTACAGAATTAATTAATTATTTGATGAGGGTAATATAGGTTTGTTTTTTGGTTTTGTAAAATGTAAACTTTGCAAAAACATCATTTTTTTGTGTTTACACAGAAAAGTGACTCAAATGCAGTTTGATCTTGCAGTGACCTTTTCCTTTGCATGGTCAGTCAATGCCATTTAAAGGCTATAAAGCGGATGATGCCCTAAAGACATGCAGAAACATATCACATGCATTTAGTTGGTTTTATTCAAGCCATTTGAAACTTTTTTTTGCTTTGCTTTTGACACACATTTACTAAATGTGTAAATACCATCCCAGTCAACAAGCTACATTCCAATATTGTTCCTTTTATTAGTTTAATAAACTGAACAGGCAAACCAGTGAAATCTATTAGAGCTCAATTAAGCCTTGTTTATTATGCTTGTTTACTGACTTAAACTGGCACAGCAATGGATCTTGTAACAAAGTTGGTTTGAAATGCAAAATACCTATTTGGCTAAACCAAAGTTTGAACATCTTTAACATAAACAATGCTACGTTAACAATAGCAAACCTCTGCAATGACTCCAAACACAGACGCACGCTGCCAAACAGTCCTTATGTTATGGTTTTGTAGTAGTGGACCAGTTTGCAAACACACAACATCCAATAAAATAAAGGATGATGTGGTTGTTTTGGTTCTTGTCTACTAACAAAAGGTCGGAGCGAAAAAAAACGCTCAAATAATTCATAAAGCGCTGTTTGCGAGCAGAAGCAATGCGCTGCACAACACCCAACAACACTATAGATCCGCGTGCTGATTAAAGCGCACATAAAACATACCTTAAAATGACTTTTAATCACAGTTTAAGTCGAAAGCGCTCAGCTGGGCGGGTAGAGCAGCCTCTTGAAACACATGGGTTTGAGTTTTGAAGCACTTCTCCGCGTTTAGGTGTGTCTTCTGTCCTTAACTGAACAGTTGTGTAGTAGAGGAGACCCACACACAATGTAAAGGCATACTTAGGGCGCGGTTGCGTCATTACATGAAGCTCCGCCTATATATGCTCAATAGCAGGGAAA